>CAMPSB010000313.1:55000-188393 GCA_946959425.1 Argyrosomus regius | reverse complement strand
CCGTTTGTGACACCAGGGGTGTCACCAGTGTGACAACAGTATGATGCAGACTGCAGCAGAGAGAGTGTGTGAATATGAACATACGTGTTGACGTGATGTAAAACTTTGATCATGAAGTGTGTTAACAGAGTAAAAACTGTTTGTAACTGTGACATCCAGCGTCCTGCAGATCATCATGAATTTACCGTTGATTATTAATCATATATCTTTGCCATAACTTGTTCATATGTTTCTATATGAGTGGACAGGAGGGTGAGCGACCATACCAGCATAACAAACACTTCATCTGACTTCTGTGACAGGTGGACCATATTCATTTATTATTTGAACTCTGACGTTGATAATGAAGTCACATTTTCAACGGGTTGTCCAAATATTTCCTGCATGAAACAACACGGTCAGAGCGCACGAGGAGAAGGACGTGCGTTTTGTAGTCCATCTTCTGAACTTTGTAGTTTTTCCACAGGTCACATCAATAACATTCGCCGTCGCATGATGGCGTAGTCTAGTGTAAGTGCATTCGGATTCTCCTAACTCCTTATGAACTCTCCTTCACATCTTTCCTTGACCTCGTGACGTATTCCATCATGGTCAAGGAAAAGTGTTTAGGAAAGGACTTAAGGGGGGATTTTTTTTACTACTCGACCGTACCCATGCTCTCGGTCAGCGTGTGTGTGTGCGCCAGGTACTGAAGTACCTACGGAGCCCCTAAAGGGACATGGAAAAAAAAAAAAATTAAACGTTTCTAGTGAGCACGAGATACTTTCTCGTGAGCACCAGAAAGTATCTCGTGCTCACGAGATACTTTCTCGTGAGCACCAGAAAGTATCTCGTGCTCACGAGATACTTTTCTGGTGCTCACGAGAAAGTATCTCGTGAGCACGAGAAAGTATCTCGTGCTCACTAGAAAGTATATCGTGCTCACTAGAAACCTTAGGTTAAGCACAGGCAGTTGTGCTTCCTGTGCGTATGCCTCTAGGCTCGTTAAGATCATTAAAGGAATGGCTGCGTAAATGACTGCGGTAAAGTTGGAAAGATATTGGCAGATTCGAACTTCCGGGATCAATAACTCTGAAGTGAAACGTTGTTAAAACACAAAACACGCATATTTTCAACCGTAGTAAGATAGACAACGAGCTACAACCTAATGTTCATCAAAACGAGCCATGCTCAGAGCCACACCAACAACATTAGTGTTTACGTGCAGCCGGCTGTGAGAGCAGCGCGCAGGGACCGTCTACAAAGTGCAACACCGAAAAGAGATATTACAACATAATAATAACTATACTATGATAAAGTGTAGTGTCACCAAATTCACTACACATTTCATTGATCCCCTACAGATTACACTACAACATTTATATGGGGAAATAAGGGCTTTTCATAATTTCTGGGAATTTTTATTAGGAATATTAATCAATAACTTTGATGCTTTTTCATGCTCTGCTCCTTTCGTGCCCCATACCGCTGTGGAGTTTCGTGCCCCTGGTAGTCTGCCTTTAGACTTTGTTGTTTTTCACGCTCTGCCTGACGCAAAATTCAAATACCCCAAATTATACTAAAGCCCTCTCTCACAAACTAATTGTTGTAGTACCCAACAGGAGTGGTTGAGCTGAGGTTTATGATACTACACTGTAATAGTTATTGAATATAATTCCTAATAAAAATTCCCCCAAACTATGAAAAAAGATTTATTTTTTTCAAACCAAGTGTAATCTACAGATTACACTACACAACACAAGCTTTCAGCACCACGGAGAGCAGCCTTCATGTCACCAGCGGCCTGGATGTCAATCAGTTCACTGTGATTAGCCGCCTCGACCAGCGGCATCACCCTCCCCACGTTAGCAGTTGACAGCCTCATGAATATGAAGCCTAAAATATCGTTTCCCGCCCCCTTGTGGCTCGCTACTGTACAGGTAATATGAGTCTGTTAACACTGACAAAGGCTAAAAAATAACATACATTTCAACGGCAAATTGATATATGAAATAATAATATATTACTTGGGATACAATACGAATTTAATTTTACGAGAGCGTCTGGCCCTGATAGTGTCTGCCGAGAAAAATTCTAGCCCTTGGACAAATGTAGTTGATGACCCCTGCTGTAGGAGATCAATGAAGTGTGTAGTGAGTTTGGGGACACTACACTGTATTATAGTGCATTATTGATTAATATTCCTAATAAAAATTCCCAGAAATTATGAAAAATGCCTTTCTTTTAAACCAAGTGTTTCTGTAGGGGATCAATGAAGTGTGTAGTGAGTTTGGTGACACTACACTGTATCATAGTGAAGATATTATTATGTTGTAATATCTCTTTTCGGTGTTGCACTTTGTAGACGGTCCCTGCTCTCACAGCCGGCTGCACGTAAACACTAATGTTGTTGGTGTGGCTCTGAGCATGGCTCGTTTTGATGAACATTAGGTTGTAGCTCGTTGTCTATCTTACTACGGTTGAAAATATGCGTGTTTTGTGTTTTAACAACGTTTCACTTCAGAGTTATTGATCCCGGAAGTTCGAATCTGCCAATATCTTTCCAACTTTACCGCAGTCATTTACGCAGCCATTCCTTTAATGATCTTAATGAGCCGAGAGGCATACGCACAGGAAGCACAACTGCCTGTGCTTAACCTAAGGTTTCTAGTGAGCACGAGATACTTTCTAGTGAGCACGAGATACTTTCTCGTGCTCACGAGATACTTTCTTGAGCGCACCAGAAAAGTATCTCGTGGGCACGAGATACTTTCTGGTGCTCACGAGAAAGTATCTCGTGAGCACGGATACTTTCTGGTGCTCACTAGAAAGTATCTCGTGCTCACTAGAAACGTTTAATTTTTTTTTTTTTCCATGTCCCTTTAGGGGCTCCGTAAGTACCAATAGCTTGTTTGTAAGTTTTACCTGTCCCACCGGTGAAGTAATTATAAACGTGACGTTTTCTACACCACTGATGTCGTCGCTATGTGTGAATGGTGTACTAAAGCCACTTTGATGCATGGACAGACAGAGCAAGAGATCAAAACATTTACGTAGATTAGAGTAGATTTTATTGATTTGGCAGATATGCTTGACAGACACTTGTCGACAGAAATTTGTTCAAGGTTGTTTTGACACATGGACAGAAGGACATAGAAGTTAAATCTAGTGAACAATAGTGTGGGTTAGAGGAAGGAAAATAAACTTTTAGTATCACTGTAGTTTCACCCCTTAAATTCTTCTATCATGAGGCAAGCTGTGTCACGAGACAAAGTCAGTTCAAGTCATTTTCCAGAATACATTTTCCAGCTCTTGATAAACAAAGATAAACTCAAAAGGTGCTTCACAATTCATCTGTCATGATTCTATGTGTTGTGAAGAGGAATAACATTCAGTATTACAGACTAAAAAACATATTCTGTGTGTGATTTTTATTGTATCATGTGTCTCCTGTTTTTACAGGGTCCACTGCTGTGACTCCTGTGTTTGTGCTGAAGGGAGATGATCTGCTTCTGAATGTCACAGAAGCTGATGTTCCTGAAGATTTTGTTGTTGTTGCATGGAAATTCAGAGAAAATATTTTAGTCACATTTTTTAATCAAGGCAATCCAAAAGTCTCTGATGCTTACACTGGAAGGGTTGAGACTTCTGTGAACAAATTCTCTGTGAAATTGAAAAATCTACAAGAGGCAGACAGTGGAGTTTATACTGTACGAGTGGTAGGTCAAGAAGTACAAACACTGGTTGAATACAGTGTCACAGTTCAAGGTAGGTTTGTTAACATTAACACTGATAGACTTTCTGCTGCCATGTCTTTAAAACATCTCACACAAACTCTCCGTCCTCAGCTCCAGTGTCTCCAGTTGGACTGACAGTGGACTCTGTGTCCGACAGCTCAGACTCCTGTAACCTCACTGTGACCTGCAGTACACAGGACTCTCACATCAGCAGCACTTTTACATGTGACACTCAAACCTGCAGTCAGGAGGGAGGAGAGCGATCAGAGGTCACAACCTCTGGTGCTTCTCTCCATGTCTACCTGGAGAATGACTCCATCATCTGTAACCATAGCAACCAGGTCAGCTGGACCAAAAACATGACAAATATTCAACAATCCTGCCATGCTGGTAAGACTGAAACAACTAGCTGATGCTAATTCACAGTTTTGAGTTAGGAAAACGTTTATGTGTCCGAGTCAATAAATTGTGAACATGACTAAACCATTCCGTCAGGCAGCAGTGAAATACAAACTCATTCGTTGCCAGTGCATGTGTCTGTCTGAGAGTGTCAATTTGGCTATGGCTGAGTCAGGAGATGCTGAAGGGGAAAGTGAGGCGGGGTTGGTTTCGGATAAAAGCCACCACTATTAGGTCACCTGCCTACAAAAACAGCCAAGAGCAACATTTAATTGCTACAGCTGGACTTCAACCAGTAGACGGAGGTCATTAGGCATATTTATAGCACAATTCAAATACTTTGCATAAAACTGTCAAGATTTGGACCTGAGTAGATCAACAAAACTAGTAACTACACATATACATTGTTTTTCATCTGAAAAAAGTGGTATGAGCGTTTAAAAGTGCTAGATAAATAAGGCATCACTTACTTACTGTACTAATGTAGTAAAGAACATAAAGGCCACCATGAACATGACTGTTTGAATTAACATAAAAATACTAAATGAATCTGAGGAGCAAAATGATGCATCAACAACAATCAACAGTTTTGTAATGAAACGAGCTGTTTTGTTGTGTTTCAGGTTCAGAGTGTGTCTCTGCTGGTATCTCTGTGTGCCTGGTGAAGACAGTCGTGTTCTCTGTCGGTCTGATCATCATGGTGTCCGCCGTCATCACTGTTCATATCATGGAGAAGTTCAAGAAGAAAAAACTATAAAAGAGTCTCTACCGACCAATCAGGCAAAGACAGAACATATTCCTGCCACTGATTTCATGCTATTTCACTGATCAGCAATTGATGGTAACACTCCAAGACATGTGGCAATACACCAACAAAGCACACAGGTGAGCAGGAGACTGAGACCTTTGAATAACCCTTGCTAGAGCTGATGTAGAGTAGGACCATGTGGAAGTCCAGTTCTGAGCAGAACAAGGGTTCATAATTTAAAAGTACACTTCAACACAAGCTTCATTTCTCTACATTGGACAGCTAAAAGTTTGCCTAAAGTGTGCCAAAGGTTTAGAAAAGAAGAGATGAGATAAACTGTCAGCAATGTGTCACACAATTATTTTACCCACCAGAATTTTAAAGAGTCAAAATCATCGTTACATAAATATTTTGTTGTTGTTCTTTGTTTGTGTTCAAGATTTTCCCCTCTGAAAAATGTTTAACCTTCTTTCGACCAATATTTCTGTATTCATTATATATACACTGTTGGATATCTCATGAGTGACCTGTAGTATGTGCTGTATTAATAATATATTAAGTCTCAAAGCATAATTTAATATGGAATGTGGTCATTTAGAGAGCTTATAGACTCTGCTTGTAGTGTCAAATACACTCTCTCTATATCTGAATCTTGACTTAAAAAACTCTGCTGCATCTCATGTTTGTTTGAAGATACCTAACCTGATAAAATACTTTGTGAATCCAGTCTTTTCAATCAATTTCACAATGAACCTGCCAACTTGTGTTTCTACATAAGAATTGAAAAGCAACTCAGATCTATGATCCTGAAGTTTGTTTCTGCAGAATTAAATCAATTTGTCTCACTGCTTTTATTTCTCTCCTGTCTAATCTGTAATATTTTGAATGCAAGAGAGATTTTGAAGAAGTTAAGATTTGAATAAACACCATAACCTAAAAACCTACAAGGAAATAGTGCAGCTTAATTTTAGAACTAATGTCAATAACTTCATAAGTTGTTTTTTTACCATCAGAAACTTTAAAATCGAAATTTACTCTGGGATAGATATGTTGAAGCTTCACACTGCAGCTGCAGGTCTTTTACTGCTGCCACCAAGCTTCTGTACAGGGTTCCGTGTGTGGTGTAGTGTTTGCTCATGAATAAAAGACAGTACTGCTTTTTTTGATGAGAATTGATCAGATTTTATTGATATTAATAGGTCAATGATCAGATCTTTGCCCGTATGTATTGGACACTCGGATGAAGAAAGAAGCAGAGCTGTCAACTGATCATCACCTCGTGGTGAGTTGGATCAGGTGGCGGAGAATGCTGATCAATAAGAGAATCCTTCCAGTCCAGACTGTGGCCCTTTGCTACATGTCATCAGTGGATCCCATGGTTGGGCTCCCAGGTGGAAAACAAATCAGGTGTTACTGTATTAACATGTGAAGTCATCTCTCTATGATTAACAGTGAGACATAAGAAGTGAGAACCCTGTTCTTCATAACATTACAATGAATATTTATTTTTATCTAACATGCATGAAATGGCTCTATGTTTTTCATTAAGAGCAGAGTAAAGCGTTTAACCTGGTTTCAGTCTGTCTAAAAAATAACTGAAACACAAGCAAACAAAGAAAGCATTTACATCACTTTAACAACACATACAGTATTTGGCATTTAGAAAAAGACGTTGCAAATTACACTTGTTCCTCCTTCTCTTGATTTGATGTTGATTTCATTTTGCATTTCATTTTGAGAGTTTTATCATCTCTGCTGCTTCATTACATTTACATGACTTGAGCTGCACAGACATTGAATCCAGATTGTGTGTCTGTGTGTGTGTGTGTGTGTGTGTGTGTGTGTGTGTGTGTGTGTGTGTGTGAGAGAGAGAGAGAGAGAGAGAGAGAGAGAGAGAGAGAGAGAGAGAGAGAATTAGTCCATCATCACATCAGCACACTTTAAAGCCTTGTAGAGGATTTGATATTTTGTAGTGTTTGACTCTAATAGGTTATATAAAAAAAAAAAGACTGCGGCAACTTTGAGGTTGTCTAATTTTTCTACAGTGGAAAAAAATCTGTTCTGGTAAAAGAATCATTTGAAAGATGAAATAATGACATTAAAAAAAATCAATATCTATAAGTTTTAAGATATACAAGTGTTTAATACAAAATTAGTTTTAACAGATTATGTTAATTATATAATTACTGTAACTGCCTAATAACATAAAGGGGGAATTATGTGTATGGCAGAACGATGATGATGATGAACTTTGCTAGAGCACAGAATACAGTAAACAAAAAGGAGATTTTACTTTGTAATTCTGTGTTAAAACTTGGACTTACTTCTTCTTTTCTGTCGAAAATAACAGACTCCTGCAGAAATGCTGAGAATGATGCCAACTAGAACCACGACTGAAACAACCACAGTGGTAATAAAACGGTTGCCTGATGGTGGAAAACCTGCAAGAAAAAAAAAAGGCAGTTTACAAAATTATGCCTGTGTTAAGTCCATCCACTATCTGTAACCGCTTATCCTCATCAGGGTCACAGTGGAGCTGGAGCTTATCTCAGCTGACTTTGAGCAAGAGGCACATCACAGGGCACATAGAGACAAATAACCTTTCACACATAGGGCAAACTTATGTCTTATGTCATGTCTTTGGACTGTGGGAGGAAGCCAGAATACCCTGAGAGAACCAACGCATGAGGAGAACATGCAAACTCCACACAGAAAGGCCCCAGCCGAGGTTCAAACCAGGAACCTTCTTGCTTCCAACAGTTAATCAGATAACATAAGTTACAGCGTGTTACTGTAACATTAACTTTAAATGGATCTCGGTAACAGACCTGCTTTGAAGTAAGAAATGATTTAATAATATGTTCTATTAAACCCCGATGAGTGGAGTCAAAGGTCACTGTTTCTCACAAACAACAATTTGATTGTTTTTGTTTTACCAACATGGCTGCACGGCTGTTGAATATTTGTCATGTTTTTGGTCCAGCTGACCTAATTGCTATGGTTACAGATGATATTTTTTTTTTATATTTTATAATTTATATCCCTCCCATAGACACAAAAAATATTTCCCGTATAAGAAAACACTGTTGGCTGGTTCAACATGGTTCAGTTTGATTAATGAGGTAATTTCAACATCCAGAGCAACTCTACCTACTCTAACCTACCCAGTCCTAAAACACAATGAGAAATACATTTTAACCATATTTGTAACAAACCCAATTTATTTATTGTTTTATCACAAACAACTATTTGATTTTCAGTCTTACCAGCATCAATGCACAGCTGTTGAATATTCATTGAATTGTTTTTGGTCCAGCTGACCTGGTTGCTATGGTTACAGATGATGGAGTCATTCTCCAGGTAGACATGGGGAGAAGCACCAGAGGTTGTGACCTCTGATCGCTCTCCTCCCTCCTGACTGCAGGTTTGAGTGTCACATGTAAAAGTGCTGCTGATGTGAGAGTCCTGTGTACTGCAGGTCACAGTGAGGTTACAGGAGTCTGAGCTTCTGGAGACAGAGTCCACTGTCAGTCCAACTGGAGACACTGGAGCTGAGGACGGAGAGTTTGTGTGAGATGTTTTAAAGACATGGCAGCAGAAAGTCTATCAGTGTTAATGTTAACAAACCTACCTTGAACTATGACGTCGTATTCAGCCAGTATTATTTCTTTTTGAGCTATCACTTGTGCAGTATAAACTCCACTGTCTTCTTCTTGTAGATTCTTCAGTTTCACAGAGAATTTGTTCACAGAAAACTCAACCCTTCTAGTGTAAGCATCAGAGACTTTTGGTTCACGATGAGGTAAAAATGTGACGAAAACTTTCTTATTGTTTAATGTCCACCAAACAACATTAAAATCTTCAGGAACATCATCTTCTGTGACATTCAGAAGCAGATCATCTCCCTTCTTTACAAACACAGTCACAGCAGTGGACCCTGTAAAAACAGGAGACACATGATACAATAAAAATCACACACAATAAATGTTTTTTAGTCTGTAATACTGAATGTTATTCCTCTTCACAACACATAGAATCATGACTTCAAAATTGTCAAGCACCTTTTGAGTTTATCTTTGTTTATCAAGAGCTGGAAAATATATTGTGGAAAATGCATTGAACTTTGTCATGAGACTTGATGATTGGCACTGGGGGGGGGGGGACCGGCCCCCTGCAATCTGATTGGCCACCCCGTGTGCCCCCCCAATGGTCATTGACTCGTGGTAATGTCAATCATTGTGTAAAGCTCTTTACCGACGCTGCATGTTAAAACGGAAGCAAAGCTGAAACCTTGTGTGACTAGTCTTTTATTTTGGAAAAAAGACAAAGGAAGTGGCTCCGCGGCTCCGCTAATGAACTCGTGTAACTTCACGGACTTGCAACGTGATGCTCCGAGGTGCACCGAGTTAAGGTAAGAACATAACACTACAGGTTCTTTTAGACTGTCACAACAATGTTTTGCAAACTTCTTTTTCATTTGTCTAATTTGGTTCAATTTGCATGGAGAATTGTTCTTAAACAACCTCTGCAGGTGTGTCTTACTTTAGTTAGCTCTCCATCTGGATAAACGGAAACATGTCTCCACTATTACAGTAACGTTAGCATCTGTCGTGTGTTTTGCGACATGAATTAACAGTCAACAGCAGAGTATCATATCATTGTTGCTACTGTGGTGTTGGCACAGTACAAATAACATGTTGCTTTTCATTTTGTGTGTGGACACGTTTTTAATGTAGACTATAGTATGAAACGAAGGCAGGGAGATATCTCCAATTTCTTCACTAAGAAGAAAATTAGCAGGGAGAGTGCAGGTGACCAGCAGGAGTGTGAGAGTCAAGCTGAATGCAGCCAGGCAGCTAACACAGAGCAAAATTTCCAGGGCCAGACCAGCACTCATGGACCTCCAGGTGAAAATGCAGGTATTAGGAAAAAGCTTTAAAATGTGTAATGTGGTGTTCTGCACAATTCTACAGTTATTCAGTGAATGAAGGAATTGAAATACCTCCTTTTAATACCTCCTTTTTAATCACAGTATAAAACTGACACTATGCACTTAAAATTGTGTATTTGTTGAATATCTGCAATTCATGCTATATATTATAAATAAATGATCATGTACGCTTTATTAAAAATAAAATTAAATCATGTATGTTCAAGTGTTGACTGTGTCAATCAATACTTTCAGATGCACAAAGGGAGAGGACTGACCATTGTGATGACCATGCTGAATCAGATGACAGCTGCAGCAGCTCCAGCAGCAACAGGAACCTCCCAGTTCATCATACTTTTGCTTTTATTATCATAGGATAGTGTTGTTACATTGTAAGAATTTAAGTGCTGCTTAAAACTGATTACTACACAGAACACTAGAAGCACTAACTTCTAACTAACTCTGTACAGCAAACATCCTTGTGTTCTGTGTGTTACCACTTGGTAAGAGTACACCCAGCAGATTTAGTGTGGTCAAGAAAAGCAAGATGAAAACATAAACAGTGTGTAACTGTAAATATTGAAGTGGGCAATCAGTGGCAGCCTTCATTTTTGTTATTTTTGGGCGGCCCCCCCAGATTAATTGTTCCAGAAAATTCTCTGGACCCTGGAGAAGAGTGTGCAAAGCTGTCATCAAAACAAAAGGAGACTACTTTGAAGAATCTTTAATATAAAACACATTTTGCTTTGTTTACACTTCAAGGTTCAAGGTTCAAGGAATCTTTATTATCCCTGAGGGGCAATTTGTTGTGCAGATGTAACATAAATAACACATATACAAACAAAGGTAACAACAGTCAGTAAAAAACACACTAAATACATACTACATAGAAGTTCCACATCTCACATTGTGTTATTAAAACAGCCTATAGCAGCAGGAACAAAAGAGTTTTTGTGCAGACAGTATCTGCAACAACATGAAGCAGCCGTTCAGGGGGTGACTCGGGTCGGCCAGGACTGACTGTGCCCTCCTAAGAGTCCTAGTCTCATATAAAGTATTTAAATCAGTGAGACGGTTCTGGGCAATTTTGCCACACACCTTAACTATGCACTGCAGCCTGTTTTTGTTTTTAAGAGTGAGGGACCCAAACCAGCTCACGAAAGCAAAGGAAAGAATGTTTTCAATAAAACAACAGTAAAACATCCTCATGATATTAAAATTGCATAGTTTAAGATAAAAAAAACATATTATTTATTTTTTTACAGACAGCGACAACTTGTAACTCAAAGGTGAGTTTGTCATCGATTATAATACCAAGGTATTTGTATTGCTTCACAACTTGACCATCAGTGATGGTAGAAGAAAGGGTGGAGAGATTCTTTCTAAAAATCGATCAGCATTTCTTTAGTTTTTGCCACATTAATGTTAATAAAAGATGACTTACACCACTCTGTAAATTTATTTTCAGTCATTTAAAATACGGTCATGTTCAGGTCGTTGTGCGTCAGCAGCGACAATATGGGAGAAAGGGCTGGCTCAATTCGTGGCAGCGGCAGCTAGCAGTGGCACTTCCGGTGGCAGCCTGAGCTGCCAGTGACCTGGCGCGGCAGCTGCCAGTATCTGGGGCAGCTGCCACTGCCTTAGCGGTGCCTGGGCCAGCTGTCGCTGACCTGCCACGGCAACTGCTGCTATTGTGGGCATCTGTTTTTAATTTTTATTTTATAAAACAGTCATCAAAGTTGTATTTGACTTGCTGGCAGAACCATTTGTATTACGTGAGTTTTGCATTAATTTGCGAGGTTTTCTTATTAATCTCTCAACCGCCACTGACCTGCCTCTGTGCATGTGTGTGTGTGCGTGCGTGTGTGCGTGTGTGTGTGTGTGTGTGTGTGTGTGCCACGGTGTCTGGCACTGCCACGGCAACTGCTGCTGTTATGGGCATTTGTTTTTATTTCATAAAACAGTCATCAGTGTTGTATAAGACTCAATGGAAGCAACATTTCTTTTACGTGAGTTCTGCCGCTGTGTGACGCTGCTGCCGTTGACATGCCGCTGTGATGCTGGTGTCTGTGGCAGTTACCTCTGCTGCCGCTGTGTGGCGCAGCTGACTTGCCAAGGCAAACTGCTGCTGTATTTGAGAAAATTTGTTGTTCACACACACACACACACACACACACACACACACACACGCACAGCGTCACACAGCGGCAGGAATCACGTAATGGAAGTGCATGGAAATGCGAGTGTAATACAACACTGATGACTGTTTTATGAAATAAAAACAAATGCCCATAACAGCAGCAGTTGCCGTGGCAGTGCCAGACACCGTGGCACACACACACACACACACACACACGCACACACGCACGCACACACACACATGCACAGCGGCAGGTCAGTGGCGGTTGAGAGATTAATAAGAAAACCTCGCAAATTAATAATAATTAAATTAAATTAATACAAATGGTTCTGCCAGCAAGTCAAATACAACCTTGATGACTGTTTTATAAAATAAAAATTAAAAACAGATGCCCACAATAGCAGCAGTTGCCGTGGCAGGTCAGCGAGAGCTGGCCCAGGCACCGCTAAGGCAGTGGCAGCTGCCCCAGAAACCGGCAACTACCGCGGCAGGTCATTGACGGCTGCCTTAGACACCGGCAGCTGCCTTAGACACCAGCAGCTGCCTCGACAGGTCAGTGGCAGCTGCCTCAGATACTGGCAGCTGCCTCGGCAGGTCAGTGGCAGCTGCCTCAGATACTGGCAGCTGCCGCGCCAGGTCACTGGCAGCTCAGGCTGCCACCGGAAGTGCCACTACCAGCTGCCGCTGCCACAAATTGAGCCAGCCCCTGCTGCAATATGGACGAGTCATCAGCGAACTTAATGATATGACGCTGGTGTGCTGGCTTTGCATGTGTTTACATATAAAATAAATAAAATTGCGGAGGGGACGCATCCCTGGGGGCAGTGCCGGCCAGTGACGGTGAGTAACTTTCACTTTTCTTATACTAAAACTAGTTGGTACTATTATTTCTTGATAATAATAATAATAATAATAATAATAATAATAATACTTCGTCAATCACCTCGTTATTGATAATAATAATGTGAAAACACCAAAACTCTCTGGTGTCCAGAGAAGGAAGAAAAACGCGACAAAGACAGAGGTACAGTAAAGATGATGTCATGTAATTATTTGTCTATTGCTGAACAATAGTAACTTTTATCCTAACACGGTTAGCTTAACGTCAGTTAATGTTAAGGAGCGGCCTAACAGCCGTTATGTAAATTAATGTAGGTCCCACCGTACATTTCTCAGAGTCCTTTGTAAAGACTAGATCTATTCAGCAGGAGTTTACATCTGTCTACATTTTTATTGACATGTGGTTATCTAACGTTTGCTCTGCTCATGCTTAGGTTTTAGGTTTTTCATTTTTACCACCAAAAATTTGCATTTCCGGTGAAGTAAACTAACATTATAGTTGTAGGCTCAGCTATGTTGGAGAAAAATAAAACAATTGCTCGAAAAGGAAGAACTACGGCCTGAGCATGGGTGCAGCATCCAGAGGATTTTTGTTAAAATATGTAATATACATTTCCATAATATCTTTGTTATTACTCTACTGCAGGGGTGTCTAAACTTCTTTTAAAGAGGGCCAGATTTGACATGGTGGCCAATACTAACATTTTAAAAATGAAAAACAATAAAAGTTACATAAATGTTCTGTAACAATTTTATTTTCATTGTCATAATTATATATATATTTTTTTTAAATGACAATGTAACCAAATCTAAGCCAATCAGGCGTGAACCAATCTAAAAACCATTTCTTCCTTTCACATCTGGAGTCAGATAACAAAGAATAAAATTGTATGCAACACGTTAAACTGGCATGAAGTTGATACAAATCTGAACGTCGTGTTCATTTTAAACATGACTTATTATGAGTAATGCAAAGTCTGTAAACATTTGTCACCTCTCTTCCACAGCATCATTCAGGAAGTAATATTGTGTGTCACATCTACAGATATATAACAGCAGCAGTTATGTTCTTAGAGGTTCAACTGCTTCGTTATGTCAACCAAAAAAAACAAATCTTCCTGACAATCCTAGCAGGCCATAAATAATATATTATAAAAATGAAGCCTCGGGCCGCATGAAATCTGACATTTCTTCTTCACTTCTGACATTTCAGAAACAGTTGTGATGTTCTTACCTTATTTGTCATGAATACAGCAGACTTATTTTCACCTTTTGTTCTTCTTTTTATCTTTTCTGTTTCCTTTTTTCACTTCTTTAACTTGTTTTTCTTTTTTTTCATCCTCCTCCCGCACCCTTCCGCTTCACCTTCATTGAATGTATTTTACTCTTTACGCTTTTTAAAAACCGTAACTGTAAATAGACGAAAAAATGTTTTACCTTGCAGGTGACAGAGCAAAATAAAAACATCAACTAATCCCAAACGACACCCCATTCTGGCACACGTCGCTCCGCTTTTCCCTCTTTCTCGCTGACAAACAAGGAAACCTCTTCTTCTTCTTCTTCTTCTTCTTCTTCTAAGTGTCACAACTTTGCAGCGTTAATTGCGAGTCAGACACAGATGTAGAAGCTGCGTACACGAACTAAAGACAGCAGAGCACAGCGATACAACAGTCCCCTTGACAGTATGCTGATTAACCGGCGTTGTTAGTTCGTCGAATGAGAAGACTCGCTCAACTTCAACGGAGATTGCGTAAACTGAGGATCTAATGAGCGGTCAGGGCGTGACGGGACGGAATAACTGTTAACAGTTTGAACAGTCGATTTAACAGTCAAATCTTCACGTACGGGATTTTATTGTGTGAAGCATTTGTGTAACATGTTTTGTATGAAAAGTGTTTTTTTTAATTCTTGAACTTTTTCTTTTGTTTTGTTTCATCTGAATAATATCATCAAAGACAGAGACAGTCTCTCTGATTCCTAGAAGTGTTTGCAGCTCTCTGGGCTCTCTCGAAAACGGAGCACTCCTCGTTTCCTGTGAACCCACACACAGCCAACACTGGGACACGCCATACACACCTGTCACATACACGTGTAGAGCTGTGGCCAACAAACAGCAGACAATTAACATAAATGCAAATGCAAATTTAAAAGTATTTAAACTTGATGTCTGCATTAGAGAACATGGTTATGAGTGCAGTGGGGCTGTAAATCTTCTCTTATTTGTTCAGCACGTGTCAAGTAACGTTTCCTGTAACATCTTTCACTATTTGCAAATGGGGAATATGACTTGGCTGCAGCTTGAAACATTTTCAGTCATTATGGCCTATAACATTTAAAGGCTTTTTTTTTTCTTTACATTACTTTTACTTTTATACTTTAAGTAGTTTTGAAGCCAGTACTTTTAAACTTTTACTTGTACTTAAGTAAAAAGCTTGAGTTGATACTTCAACTTCTACAGAAGTCTTTTTAAACCCTCGTATCTATACTTCTACATGGGTAATGAATGTCAATACTTTTGACACCTCTGATTATATTTAAGGTTGTATAATCGCAATATTACACTTGAGGGTGTGCTTTAACTTATTATTGGCACTTCAGTGACGCTAATGGACCTGACCGCATCACTGTCGTGCTTAAAGGTGTAATATTGCTTAAATAAACCATTTGACAACTGTCTAATAAACAAGCTGTTGTTGTAAGCTGACATTCGTGAACAACACTCCTATCTCATGGCGTGCCACAGATTATGATCTGAGGTATCCCAATGTTGACTAATTGATCAGTATTTAGGCAAAATTCCTTAAAGAAAAAAACAAATGGAGTATGTTAATTTTTCATTTTATTATCAAAAGATAGATGAGATAAATATTTTGTAAAATGATAAAAATGAATGTGTTGCCATATGACAACTATAAGTTAATATTAAAAGTGCGCATTCAACCCGTTGTTGTAATGAACTTATAGCAGGCTACTTTAAGGCTATATTTCTAATTACATCTACAGGGAAAAACTGATTTTTAAATACAGTATATTTTCAGACATTTTGACTGTAACAGATTGTAACACATCATCTGGAAATGGAAGAAGGAAGTGAGATATCCCTGATTACATTTTGGTCCACATTTGTGTACATCCTTAAAAAATTGGTTCGGCACCTGCAAGTACTCATGGAGATCTTTAGTGTCGGAAATGTGAGACAGAACCATCTTGGAGGGGGACTATGTGTGCTGAATTTAACAGCTGTGAAACAATGAGGAAATAACTTTTTATTTCGCCGATTAACAGCTTTGTCGAGGCCGTCTCTCTCTCTCTCTCTCTCTCTTACTCTCGCTACTTCTGGTGTTCACCTACGCCCAACCCCAAACAACCTGTCAAACTGAGGTGAGTCAATGTTATGACCGTCAGATAGAGACAATAAAACAGATAGGAGTGACAAGGGTGTCACTTTTTTTGTTGGCTGAACTCCCAGAAGTTTGTGAGCATTTCACGCGGAGCAAATCATAGCTCTCAGTAGAAACATGATATCATACATTCAAAGGTAAGAAAAGTTTCAATAAAACAACAATAAAATATTCTCATAAAAGTCTTGTCGACGTTATAATTATGTAGTTTCCAATAAAAAGAACATGCGCTGATGAGATTTTTTTGCATACAGCGTCAACTTGTGGCTCGAAGATCAGTTTATCATTATAAATAATGCCGATGTATTTGTATTGTTTCTTTAGTTTTAGCTATTGATGTTAATAAAAGACGACTTTCACCACTCGGTAAAATCATTTTAAAAAGTCTTTGTCGTTGGTCGTCAGCAGTTGGCAAGCTTAATGATATGACGCGCCGTGTTGTGTCCGTCACACGCAGATCAGTTCAAATCCACGCTAGTAGAGACAATAAAAAAGATTAGGTTCACTCTGCTTTTGCTGCTGTTCGCCATCACAACACTAATCAAACAAACAAACTGCATTTGACAAAGCTTTGGTGATCAAAAGAATGATGTGATTCTGGTGTTGTCTCAAATAAGGTGAAGTTTATATGAAAATGTAAATCAATGTTTTGTTATAACATGTAATTGTCTTTAGAGTGCAAAGGTGTGTGCAGGCTATTAGTTGAATTTGAGATATAATCCCCGTCCCTTCTTGTTCTCGCTCCCTTTAGTGTTGCCTGACATAAATTGAAAGCATTTTACTTTGCAGTTATATCAATTTAATCAAGACAGGGTTAAATGAAAGTGCAACATTTAACACACACTGTTACTAAATAGCTCTCAGTGGAGGAATGAATGACCACAAATATCACCAGTAGTAGCCATTTCTTGCTCTCTCTGTGCAGCATCTCATCTTGTACCTACAGTGCTCTCTAGTGGCAGACACATGAATGATGGAAACAACATCTCTCTGTGTAAAAGATTACTCTTAAATAAAATGAGTACCAGCACACAAACATAACACAAACACACAAACACACACAACACTCTTGCTACATTTCGCTATGATTGTACCTTTATGATTATATGTGACAATTAAATTCACCTGAACTGAACTGAATGTGTGTGATGTAATTCTTCAAACCTTGTTAACCATTATACCCACACTATGAAGTAACCACAATCACCTGAGCTTTTCATCCTCCAAGACAACGCAGGTTATAACATAATATACAGTCTTCATGCCATTTGTATTGAGAGCAGAAAGGTCAGCTGGAGGAGGAGGACAGCATCAGTCTGTGGTCTCCTGCTTTCAGAGTATCTACTCGTTTCAAGTCAGTGAACTAAAATTAAACTATGCAGAACACAACAGCATGAGTTTTTTGTCTGTTGAGAGTACAGGACAGACAAAACCCTTTGGCCTACTGTGCAAGTCACATGATCTCCTATTTCAGCCCAGACTTTAGTGTTAAAGAGGGACAGAGAGCAGATAAAAGATGATGTATCAGTTATGTCCTTAAGAGCAGGAGGGAGGCCACGTTAGACGTTTTCTGGATCTTGTGAACTTTTTGTTTTAAACAAACTATATTCTCATGTGAATTGCATTCAGTCTGCATTCAGCTGTTTGCTATGAGTCATTGGTGCAATGCAAAGTATTCAAAAATATCAGGTCAAATTAAACAGCCAGCATAAAAAAACAGCAGACTGACATTTGTCTGTTTTTAGTTGGAGCATTTACAGCTACCACATCAGGTATCTTTCATTTTTCAGAGTAATGCAACAATGCAAGAGGTGCTAAATATAGAGAACATAAGTTATCATTGCAAGTGTGGTGAGCCACCAAGAAGAGTTTAAGTTTAAAGTGAAACAGAGGTCAATACACAGTACAAATTACAGTATTGTGTAGTTTTATGTAGTGTATTGACACTGTTCTAATGTTTTCATTCTAATAACTATTGTCCCAGGGACCAAAAGGAAAATTCCCTTAAACTAACTCTGATGCAACATACAAAGCTAGTTTCTCTTAAGGGAATAAATAAACATGAATGTTGCTAATATCTTTTCAGATGATTCAAAATGGAGCTACAGCTTTTGTTGAAACAAAATAATAGTACTCATGTTTCTCATGTTTTAATCAACTTTTACATTCAAATCTGTTTCCTTGACAAAATATTGAATTAAATCATTTTAATCTACACCAACAGATCTCTTAAGACAGAGAAGTTAATTTATTCATGTCATGAATATTTATATTTTGAAGGCTTATGTGGTTTTGACAGGAAAAACATAAATGACTCTAACGCTGTGCTATATCTGTTAGAGCACAACCAGAACAGACGCACATCACTGAAGTCCGGCAAGACAACCAGACAGAGACTCTATAATGTCTATCTTTGTGATACTGGGATTGCTGGTCTGCATAGAGGCACCAGGTAGGATAAGAACGCTGTCTAAATAAATGTTAATAACAAATGCAGCATTGATGGAGAAATTAACCAAGTAATTATATTAGAGGGATTGATTTCAAAGAACTTCAGAGGAAGGAAACATAAAGTGATTTCATTCAGTTAATATGTCCTCTAAACAGTTCACGACTTAAAACTGTCTAAAAGTACATTTTAATGTGATCATTGTGTGTTTGAAGAGGTTTAGTCAAGTTTGTTGAGGTTGAGTGAAACTTATCACTTCTTACTGACAACAGGAACTCAGCTTCCTCATCTGTTTTTCAGCGCTGAACACTGAAACCAACGACTCCTAAAATTAACTGACCTACGTGAGCTAAAACATATGTGAGGAAAATACTGACATCTTTATGACAAAATGGTATTATACAAACTTTTCTGAAGTTTTTTGATACACTACCTTAATTTGACAGGAATTTGACCCTCATTGAGCTTTGTATCACATCGATCCTCGGACAAACTGTGTCAAGATTTATTTGCGTAGTAGGCACTGTAATGTAGTCAGCGAGGAAAAGAGAGAACACGGTGTAAGAGAGTTCTTTGTTTTTCAGAAAAGGCCAAACGAAAAACTCTGAAGTTAAAAAGAAGAATAAAGTTTGTAGTTGTTGTTTCACCTGTTAAATTTCTCTATCATGAGGCAAGCTGTGTTGCGAGACAAGTTAGTTCAAGGCATTTTTAAAGACATTTTCCAGCTCTTGATAAACCATGAAAAACTGAATGTACTTCATAATTTTGAACTGATGTTTCACTGTGTTCAATCATGTGAAAATGAATGACATTCAGTATTACAGACTAAAAAACATATTCTGTGTGTGATTTTTATTGTATCATGTGTCTCCTGTTTTTATAGGGTCCACTGCTGTGACTCCTGTGTTTGTGAAGAAGGGAGATGATCTGCTTCTGAATGTCACAGAAGCTGATGTTCCTGAAAACTTTGGTGTTATTGTGTGGAGATTTAATACAAAACTTTTAGTCAGATTTTCATGTCAAAGCGAACCAACAATCTCTGATGCTTACACTGGAAGGGTTGAGACTTCTGTGAAAAAATTCTCTGTGAAACTGAAGAATCTACAAGAGGCAGACAGTGGAGTTTATACTGCACGAGTGATGGCTCAAAAAGAAATAATACTGTCTGAATACAGCATCACAGTTCAAGGTAGGTTTGTTAACATTAACACTGACAGACTTTCTGCTGCCATGTCTTTAAAACATCTCACACAAACTCTCCCTCCTCAGCTCCAGTGTCTCCAGTTGGACTGACAGTGGACTCAGACTCCTGTAACCTCACTGTGACCTGCAGCACACAGGACTCTCACATCAGCAGCCCTTTTAGATGTGACACTCAAACCTGCAGTCAGGAGGGAGGAGAGCGATCAGAGGTCACAACCTCTGGTGCTTCTCTCCATGTCTACCTGGAGAATGACTCCATCATCTGTAACCATAGCAACCAGGTCAGCTGGACCAAAAACATGATGAACATCCAAGATTTCTGCCCTCAACATGCTGGTAAGACTGAAAAAAACAAAACAGCTAACTGAAGATAATTCACAGTTTGGAGTTAGGAAAACTTTTATATGTGAACATGACTAAACGCTGCAGCAATGAAATACAAACTCAAGTAGAAAGTACAGAAGCCGAGGTTCAAACCAGGAACCTTCTTGCTGTGACAGTGCACACCACCAAATTAACAATGCATCAACATAAAACTGTTATTAACAGTCTGTAAAACACAACTGCACTTCACATGTATTTTGACATGACAAAGTTCCTCCAGTAAACTACAAAGTACACAAAGTGCTGTCCACACACTGTGAGAGGAATGACTGTTTTGCTGCTTCCACTCCTCTTGTGCTGCAGTGTCACAGTCTGGATGAGTTTTGTAATGAAACAAGCTGTTTTGTTGTGTTTCAGGTTCAGAGTGTGTCTCTGCTGGTATCTCTGTGTGCCTGGTGAAGACAGTCGTGTTCTCTGTCGGTCTGATCATCATGGTGTCCGCCGTCATCACTGTTCATATCATGGAGAAGCTCAAGAAGAAAAAATTATAAAAGAGTAAAACTAACCAGTCTGCCTGCTTTGACCTTTTATATATTTCTATATTCATTCTGTACACTGTTGGATATCTGATGAGTGACCTGTAGTATGTGCTGTATTAATAATGTAGAAACCTTTAATATGAAATTTGTCATTTAGTGGGCATGGCTTAACAGTAATTCACAGTACATAATGACATGACCAAGACTCACCTTGTACTGGGTCAAATACACTCTCCTTTCTCTACGTCTGAATATTGACATACAAAACTGTAACAAAAATGTATTTTTTTAAAATATAGTTAACCTAACAAAATACTTAATGTCTTTACAATAAATGAGTCTGTCACAATGAACCTGTCGACTTATATTTCTACGTAAGAATTGAAAAGAGCTCCTGAAGTTTGTTTTTGCAACATGAAATCAATTTGTCTCACTGCTTTAATTTCACTCCTGTCTAGTCTGTAATATTTTCAATGCACAGAAGATTTGAAACTTGTCAAAGCTGAGATAGTTAAATAAACACCATTAACTAAAAAGTCTGAAAGCAAATAGTGCAGCTGAATTTTTAGAACTAATGTCATTAACTTCATAAGTTGTTTTTTTTTGCCATCAGAAACTTTAAAATCTAAATTTACTCTGGGATAGATATGTTGAAGTGTCACACTACAGCTGCAGGTCTCTTACTGCTGCCACCAAGCTTCTGTACAGGGTTCAGTGTGTTGTGTCGTGTTACCTCATGAATAAAAGACACAGAAGTCTTCACAAAAACTGTTTATTTCAGCCTGTGTAACAAAATCATAGCTCTCAGTAAAGGGTCATAATATCATACATTCAGTTGCAGCCATCTTGACTCTTTTGCTCTCTCTATACAGTGTCTCAACCTGTACCTACTTTATACCACTAAAGAGCACTGTTATAAAGTGGCACACACATGAAAAAGATTACTCTCTTAAATAAAATAAGTCAGCAGTAAAGAACAGTTCATAATGAGTAAAATTCTTCTACTTTAAGGTAAAGGAAACATTTATCAGTGCTCATAAAAGTGACAATAAGAATGAGTCTTTAATTAACTTTCAATAATATATTTTAATAATATATTTTTACTCACTTCTTTACTCCTAATACTTCCAAAATAATCATATTAATTATTATTAGGAGATTACAAAATGACATTTTACCATGATTGTACATTTATGAATAAAAGTGATAATTAAATTGACCTGAATTGAATTTAATGTGTGTGATGTACCATCATTCATACTTCAAACCTTGTTAACCATTTCACCTGTACTAACAAGTCACCACAATCGTCTCAGCTTGTTATACTCCAAGATAACACAGGTTAAGACATAATATAGTCCTTGTGTCATTTGTATTTGGTAGCAATGTCAGATAAAGGAGGAGCTTTCATGACACAGAGAGTTCATGTGGTTTCCTGTTGTCAGAATTCGTGTGAAGTCGATTGATTGAACTAACGTTGATGCAGAACACAAGAGCAGGAAGTTTTTTGTCAGTTGAGAGTGCAGACAAAACCTTCTGGCTCACGGCACAGGTCACATGAACTCTAATTTTAGACCGGACAAACTATATTCTCATGTGAACTGCATTCAGTCTGCATGTATCATTGGTGCAATGTAAAGTGTTCAAAAATATCAGGTCATATGAAATGGCCTGCATGAAGAACAGAAGACTTTTGTTTGGTTTGTTTCCTGGTGCAGAATGAATACTGTGTCATTGCATGCTTTTTCTTTGTCACACAGTGTTTTCAGTGAAAACATTTACAGCTATCTATACAGCTGCAGTGATGTTGGTGAGAGGTGTTAAATATCAAGCTATGAGAAAGGAAGTGATTGTCATTGAAAGTGCGGTGAGCAACAAGTTCAAGTGTTGAAGTGACGCAGATGACCTGTTTGTTGTTTTTATGTCGTGCAGATGATCTCTTGTTCTCTCTTCTTTTCAAAATATTTACTTGTCTCAGGGACCAAAGATGAAAATTATCTTTAAGCTAACGCTGGTGCAATACATGAAATGAGTTCCTCTTAAGTCAATAAGTAAAACAAATATATTTTTTCAAATTTCCCACAAGACCTACAGACTGAAGCAGAATAGTTCTCACTTTAACACTTTAACGTTACCTTAAAGAGGAACTTTAAATAGAGAAGTTGATTTGTTTACATCATTAACAGGTTTGAAGGCTTATACACTGTGTTAGAGGAAAACAGACCACACACACATATTGTTTATTAAGTCCAGCAAGACAACCAGAGACAACCAGACAGAGACTCTATAATGTCTATCTTTGTGATACTGGGACTGCTGGTCTGCATGGAGGCACCAGGTAGGATCAGAACACTGCCTGATTAAATGTTATTAACAAACGCAGCATTGATGCAAAAATTAATCAAGTCATCACATAAGAGGGATTGATATATTCTGATGCTGTCCTGATTTCTTTTTTTGAACAGTATCAGTCTGTGGTTTCCTGCTTTCAGAATATACTTGTGTCAAGTCTTTGAATTTAAATTAGACTAACAATAATGCAGCACACAACAGCAGGACATTTTGTCTGTTGAGAGTACAGGAAAGAAAAAACACTTTGGTCTGCAGTACAAGCAGATAGACCCTGATGTATCAATTATGTCCTTAAGAGCAGGAGGAAAAGAGAAAGATGTTTTTTAGACTTGTGAACTTTTTAAACAAACTATATTCTCGTGTGAACTGCATTCAGTCTGCATTTGACTTTTTGCTATGAGTCATTGGTGCAATGCAAAGTGTTCAAAAATATCAGATCAAATCAAACAGCCAGCATAAAAAAACAGAAGACTGACCTTTGTCTGCTTTCAGTTGGAGCATTTACGGTTATCACAGATATCTTTCATTTTTCAGAGTAAGAACTAGTTTCTCTTACGAGAATAAAGAAACATGAATGTTACTATTATCTTTTCAGATGATTCAAAACGCAGCCTACAGCTTTTGTTGAAACAGGTAATAGTACTCGTGTTTTAATCATTTCATGTTGTTATTCATGTCATGAACATGGTAACACTTTGGAGGTTTATGTGGTTTTGACAGGAAAACTAAACTGAGGCCAACCCTGTGCTATATACATACAGTATATGTTAGAGGAAAACAGACCACACAAACATTATTGAAGTCCGGCAAGACAACCAGACAGAGACTCTATAATGTCTATCTTTGTGATACTGGGACTGCTGGTCTGCATAGAGGCACCAGGTAGGATAAGAACACTGTCTAATTAAATGTTATTAACAAACGCAGCATTGATGGAGAAATTAACCAAGTAATTTTATAAGAGGGATTGATTTCAGACTTCAGAGGAAGGAAACATAAAGTGATTTCATTCAGTTAATATGTCCCGTAGACTTAAAGAAACAGTTCAAAACTTAAAACAGTCCAAGAGTACATTGTAATGTGGTCACTGTGTGTGGGAAGAGGTTTAGTCAAGTTCACTGATGCTGAGTAAAATGTATCACTTCTTACTTCCAACAGGAGCTCAGCTTCCTGATCTTAAAAAAAATCGCCTGTTATTCAGAACAAAATCCAACAAAATCTTTGTTTTCAGAGCTGAACATTAGAAACCAACCACTCTCCGAACATTAACTGACCGTGAGCTAAAACATATGTGAAGAAAATAATGACACCTTTATGACAAAAATAGAAAAATTACATATCACTATTATACTGCTCTGAATGTCATCATAATATGAAGTCTTTGAGATGTTTTGATACACTACATTAATTTGACAGACATTTTGTTTCCCTCATGTACACACCTGATGAGAACAATTTGAGGTTCTTGGTCGAAGCTGTGGCACTTGGAATAAGATTTCAGATTATATAAGGTTTATAAATCCAGTTACCGTATTTTGACATTTTATTTCATATAATACTGCTACATTTTGTTCTGTGATGTATTATTGCAATCGCCAATAGGTGGCAGTGTAAGCTGTCTGTGACACATGATTCTACATGTGTTGTGAAGAGGAATAATATTCAGTTTTATAGACCAGATTTTTTTTATTGTATCATGTGTCTCCTGTTTTTACAGGCTCCACTGCTGTGACTGTATTTGTGCAGAAGGGAGATGATCTGCTTCTGAATGTCACAGAAGCTGATGTTCCTGAAGATTTTGTTGTTGTTGTGTGGAAATTCAGAGAAAATATTTTGGTCACATTTTTTAATCAAGGCAAACCAAAAGTCTCTGATGCTTACACTGGAAGGGTTGAGACTTCTGTGAACAAATTCTCTGTGAAACTGAAGAATCTACAAGAGGCAGACAGTGGAGTTTATACTGTACGAGTGGTAGGTCAAGAAGTACAAACACTGGTTGAATACAGCGTCACAGTTCAAGGTAGGTTTGTTAACATTAACACTGACAGACTTTCTGCTGCCATGTCTTTAAAACATCTCACACAAACTCTCCCTCCTCAGCTCCAGTGTCTCCAGTTGGACTGACAGTGGACTCTGTGTCCGACAGCTCAGACTCCTGTAACCTCACTGTGACCTGCAGTACACAGGACTCTCACATCAGCAGCACTTTTACATGTGACACTCAAACCTGCAGTCAGGAGGGAGGAGAGCGATCAGAGATCACAACCTCTGGTGCTTCTCTCCATGTCTACCTGGTGAATGACTCCATCATCTGTAACCATAGCAACCAGGTCGGCTGGACCAAAAACATGATGAACATCCAAGATTTCTGCCCTCAACATGCTGGTAAGACTGAAACAACTAGCTGATGATAATTCACAGTTTTGAGTTAGGAAAACGTTTATGTGTCCGAGTCAATAAATTGTGAACATGACTAAACCATTCTGTCAGGCAGCAGTGAAATACAAACTCATTTGTTGCCAGTGCATGTGTCTATCTGAGAGTGTCAATTTGGCTATGGCTGAGTCAGGAGATGCTGAAAGGGGAAAGTGAGGCGGGGTTGGTTTCGGATAAAAGCTACCACTATTTAGGTCACCTTCCTACAGTGGTGTAGTGGTCCCTGGAGAAGTGGGTATACTCTCAGTTTTCACCTTTTTTTTTTTTTTTTTTAAAGCAGTCCAGAAAAAAAGCCCTGTTTTAGAAACAGTGACATGTAAGACTACTCTGTTTAGTTTACCCAAAAATCTGTCATTTCTACTTGCTCACTATTATAAAATGATCATGACTTGATTAGGAGCAGTTTGTAGTTACTACTGGTCACACAAGCAGCCTGGATGAATGTAAAATGTATTTATCATGAGGCAAACATGGTGTTTCCGTTATTTTTTGCACATTTATTTAAATAAAATACTTCAAATCTGAAGTTGACAATGCATCCTTGTTCATATTTCATCTTAAATAAAACACACAAATCATTCTCTTCCAAACATCAAAACCAATCAGATCAACTTAAAAGTGCACTGTCATAAAATTGAAATTATTTGGTTTAGAATAGAATAGAATAGAATATACTTTATTAATCCCTTTCGGGAAATTCTTTCGTCACAGCGCTCCAGTGTACAAAGGTAACGAATATTATAGCAGCAAAAATTACAAAGTTAAAAACTATAAGAATAAATAAGAATAAAATAAGAATAAAATTACAAAGTTAAAAGAATAAGAATAAAATAAGAATACATTTACAAAGTTAAAAATTACAAAGTTAAAAAAACTATAAGAATAACAATATATACAGAGAAAATATAAGCATACAGTACAGGCCATAGCGAGCTGGTTTATCATACAGAAGAATTGTACAGTTTAATGGCCACAGGCAGGAATGATTTCCTGTGGCGCTCTGTGGTGCAGCGTGGTGGAATGAGTCTCTTGCTGAATAGCTGAACACTATTTTTATAGCATACTTCGTTAGATATATATAAATATCATCATTTTTTGAATTAATGCTTTGTTTTGAACATGTTCATTTACCGGGTGGCACACCGCCGCTTGTTGTGTTATTTCTTCATCTGTTGTTTGGTCTGCTGCCGTTATCGTAGTCAAGTGGCACTGGCACCTGAGGTTTTTTTTTGTTTGTTTTTTCACTGGCACCTGAGGTGTTAGCGATATTTTCCTCGGCATGACCCGCCCTACTCTGCCTCTGATTGGCTCATCAGTCCTCATGCCTAAAGTTAACCAATCTAATCAGTGAAAGCAGCGAGGACCAGCCAATTAGAGGCAGAGTAGGGTGGGTCATGGCTTCACCATCCTTGAGGAAAAAATGGGCAATCTGGCGTATACCCTGGACTACACCACTGCCTTTCTACAAAAACAGCCAGCAACATTTAATTGCTACAGCTGGATTTCAACCAGTAGACGGAGGTTGCTAGGCATATTTATAACACAATAAGAATTCAAATACTTTGCATAAAACTGTCAAGATTTGGACCTGAGTAGATCAACAAAACTAGTAACTACACATATACATTGTTTTTCATCTGAAAAAAAGTGGTATGAGTGTTTAA
Source organism: Argyrosomus regius (assembly GCA_946959425.1). Taxonomy (NCBI): domain Eukaryota; kingdom Metazoa; phylum Chordata; class Actinopteri; family Sciaenidae; genus Argyrosomus; species Argyrosomus regius. The sequence goes on along the minus strand of CAMPSB010000313.1, from coordinate 161,252 downwards.
AAGTGCTAGATAAATAAGGCATCACTTACTTACTGTACTAATGTAGTAAAGAACATAAAGGCCACCATGAACATGATTGTTTGAATTAACATAAAAATACTAAATTAATCTGAGGAGCAAAATAAACGATGCATCAACAACAGTCAACAATCAACAGTTTTGTAATGAAACGAGCTGTTTTGTTGTGTTTCAGGTTCAGAGTGTGTCTCTGCTGGTATCTCTGTGTGCCTGGTGAAGACAGTCGTGTTCTCTGTCGGTCTGATCATCATGGTGTCCGCCATCATCACTGTTCATATCATGGAGAAGCTCAAGAAGCAAAAATAATAAAAGAGTCTCCACCGACCAATCAGGCAAAGACAGAACATATTCCTGCCACTGATTTCATGCTATTTCACTGATCAACAATTGATGGTAACACTCCAAGACATGTGGCAATACACCAACAAAGGCAAGAAGGTAGAAGATTGCAAGCCAGCAAAACATCACAGCCCATACACAGCAGGTGAGCAGGAGACTGAGACCTTTGAATAACCCTTGCTAGAGCTGATGTAGAGTAGGACCATGTGGAAGTCCAGTTCTGAGCAGAACAAGGGTTCATGAACTAAAAGTACACTTCAACACAAGCTTCATTTCTCTACATTGGACAGTTAAAGGTTTGCCTAAAGTGTGCCAAAGGTTTAAAAAGAAGAGATGAGATAAACAGTCAGTAATGTGTCACACAATTATTTTACCCACCAGAGTCAAAATCATCGTTACACAAATATTTTGTTGTTGTTGCTTTGTTTCTGTTCGAGATATTCCCCTCTGAAAAATGTTTAACCTTCTTTCAACCTATATTTCTGTATTCTATATACACACCGTTGGATATCTCATGAGTGACCTGTAGTATGTGCTGTATTAATAATGTATTTAGTCTCAAAGCATAATTTAATATGGAATGTAGTCATTTAGAGAGCTTATAGACTCTGCTTGTAGTGTCAAATACACTCTTTCTCTACATCTGAATCTTGACTTAAGAAACTCTGCTGCATCTCATGTTTGTTTGAAGATACTTAACCTGACAAAATACTTTGTGAATGCAGTCTTTACAATAAATGAGTCTGTCACAATGAACCTGCCAACTTGTGTTTCTACATAAGAAATGAAAAGAGCCTCAGATATTAGATATCAGTCTCAACTCGTACCTACTTTATGACAGTGCTCTCTAGTGGTGTCAAGTGGTAAACACATGAATGATGGAAACAACATCTGGGTCATCCCTGCTTTGTTCAGTACTGCTGCTGGTGCAGATGGTGCTTCTTCTTCTTCGACTTTGTGGTCCTGTCATCAGATCTTTGCCCGTATGTCTTGGACACTCAGATGAAGAAAGGTTTAGCGGCAATCTTTTATCGGTCCAATAATCCTCATTACCGCCACTATTAAGCAAACCATCTGCAATAAGCTTGACCACTTGGTGGTGAGTTGGATCAGGTGGCGGAGAATGCTGGACAGACCTGGCAAACCCAAACGTGTAGTGAGGGTGAACTGGGAACGTCTGGCGTGTGGTCTTCAACTCACACCTCTGGAGGAACTTTTTGTGCATCCCAGGGGAGGTTAGGGATGTGGAATGTTCAAAACTTCCATTGTTGATGTGGCTGCTAGGAGTTGTGGTCAGAAGGTCACCGGTGCCAGTCGTGGCTAAGAACCCACTGAGGGACATCAGTGGTGAAGGAGGCTGTCAAGCTGAAGAAGGAGGCCTTTGGGATTGGTTAGCCCAGGGATCTCCTGAGGCAGCAGACTGGTGCTGTGCGGCTAGAAGGGCTGCGGCTTCAGTAGTCGTGGAGGCAAAAACCCGGGTGTGGGAGGAATTTGGGAAGGACGTGGAAAAGGACTTGGGATGAATATTATCAATTCTGTTGATCAGTCCGATTCTTTATCAGTTCCCTTAATGATACCTGATCAATAAGAGAATCCTTCCAGTCCAGACTGTGGCCCTTTGCTATATATCAGGCATATCCAAAGTCCGGCCCAGGGGCCAATCATGGCCCGCGGTCAGATTTCATGTGGCCCGAAGCTTCTTTTTTATAATATATTATTTATGGCCTGCTTGGATTGTCAGATACTGTATGGCTAGAAGATTTGGGGTTGACATAATGAAGCATTTGAACCTTTAAGGACATAACTGCTGGTGTTATATATCTGTAGATGAATGATTCTGAATGATTTTGTTAAAGACAAGAGCAAGAGTGATTCAATTCAATTTTATTTATATAGCGCCATATCATAACAAAAGTTATCTCATGACACTTTTCATACAGAGCAGATCTAGACCGTACTCTTCATAATATTATTTACAGAGACCCAACAATTCCACCATGAGCAAGCACTTGGCGATGGTGGCGAGGAAAAACTTCCTTTTAACAGGCAGAAACCTCGGGCAGACTGATTGGTGGAACAAAGTTCTCAGTTGCCTGAACACATTTAGCTAATTGTGCAGTCTGTTGTCAATACCTTAAACCATTTCACATGGTAAAACACAATTTGCAGATCTCACTTACACTTTTCAGCAAAACTCTAAACACATTCGGCACTCTAATGAACACGTCATCCAAATTTGTAAATACAAATAGAGCAGACATGCCATTGATTAAACACAACCACTCAAAATTGACACAACCAATATAAGCCAGTTCAGAGAACAAACAGGTTGTTGAAGGTGGGAATGAGAAAGTCTGAGAATGGATAGAAGAAACTGTGTGAGAGGACGAGGACGAGTGCGTATCTGAGGCGGCGGACGAAGAGGAAGACAAAGAATGGAAATATGAAATTCGAGCAACAATCATAGACCATGTTCTTGTCCATGGACTGACAATGAGGGAAGCAGGACTAAGAGTGCAACACAATTTGAGATAATTTTCTGTGTCCACCATAGTAAGGACATTCAGAGAAGAGAACAGGTATAGTATACTTCTGTATTTTTGTAATTGCAACTACACTACATGCAGCTGTTTCAATAGACATTTGTAAAGTTCATCACTGTATGTATTGTACTGCATGAATATTTTTTGTAACTGCACATCTACTTTTTGTAGAATTGCAATAAACAAAATGTCTGGCCCTGAACGTTGTGCTTTCCATTTGTTTACAGCACTGACTGCTTAATAGATTTTGACTGGCTGCAGGTTCATATCAACAAAGAACAAGAATCACAGTATCACAGAGACAAAGGACAAGTTTGTGAGATGCAGGGTACAGTACTGTAAAAATACAAGGAGGAGGAAGAACAAAAAAAATGCAAAGAGCAAAGCAGAGTAGTAATTTCTGATCAATTTTGAGATAGAACATGTTTTCGTTGATCAAAAGACAATGACAGAAAAATATGAAAATTGTTTTGAGATTAAAAATGTACTTCTCCCTGAGAACTATGTTTTGAACAATGTTGTCTTCTATTTTTTGGTGTATTGTTCACTGACTGCTTGATAGGCAGAGGTGGGTAGAGTAGCCAAAAATTGTACTCAAGTAAAAGTACTGTTACTTCAGAATAATATGACTCAAGTAAAAGTAAAAAGTAGTCATCCAAATAATTACTTGAGGAAGAGTAAAAAAGTGCTTGGTGAAAAAACTACTCAAGTACTGAGTAACTGTTGAGTAACATCTGATTTATTTGTTAACACAAGCATTCAATCAGACAGACAAAAATACAAAATAATCATCTTTAGGCAAATTAGAGTTCATCCAATCAATAAAATAAATGCAAATTAATTAAAAAAATATAGCATTATCAAATGTGGCCCTCTTTTAAAAATAATTTGGACCCCTCTGTATGTATGTCATCAGTGGATCCAATGTCAACCAAAGCATCATTTGTTGGATCAGCTGGTTGGGCTGTAGCTCCAGGCTGGAAAACAAATTAGAAGTTACTGTATTAACATGTGAAGTCATCTCACTATGATTAACAGTGAAACATAAGTGAGAACCCTGTTCTTCATAACATTACAATGAATTTTTTCTTTAACATGCGTGAAATGTGTTTTACATTAAGAAGAGTAAAGTGTTTAACATGGTTTCATTTGTGTCTAAAAACAAATATAGATGTTGTAAATTACACTTGTTCCTCCTTCTCTTGATTTGTTCAGTGTAAAACTAAAAGATTTCTGGTTCTGTTCAAACATTGTATTTACTTTACTATTACAAAGAAAGCATGGTTCAAAAAAACATTTAACATAGGTGCAGATTTTACCTGAGGCGCATGGATTTTCCATATTTTCTCTTTTATCTGCAGATCAGTCACAAAAATCACATGTTAATTTCATTTTGCATTTCATTTTGAGAGCTTTATCATCTCTACTGCTTCATTACATTTACATTACTTGAGCTGCACAGACATTGAAAAACATTGCAACTTAAACACAAGCAAACAAAGAAAGCATTTACACCACTTTAACAACACAAAGTATTTGGCATTTAGAAAAAGCAGTGTTTCCCCAATATTCATTCAGTAGCGGCGCAGCACCGCTGCTAGATTACGAGCGCCGCTGCTGAAATTTCACGTCACACACGACGTTATTTTGGACATGTTTTGAGTTATTAACTAGTGCAGCAAATCATGTCGGACCCTCTTCTCATTCTTCAAAGGACATCTATGTAAAAGTTAACGTTCAAGTTTATACACGTTAGAGTAGTGAGTAGCGTAGGTAGAGTAACGTTAGCGTAACGTAGAGTAGCGTAGCTCCTTATGGCAGTGTCCAACAAGTGAGCGAGCAGAGAAAGTGACGGTGAAGTGGTAAAAGTGAACGGAGCAGCAACAGCAGAGAGAGATTAGCTAGAAGTTAATAAGTGCTACAGCCTCTCAAGCTAACGTTAACAGTACGTTTTTTAGCTGCTAAGTAGCGCTAGCTACATTAATTAGCTGTGTGTCAATACTATCTGTGTGAGTCCAGAGGAGCAGAGACAGGAGTGAAGAGAGGAGCGAGGAAAGGAGCAGAGAGAGGAGCAGGGAGAGATGCAAAGAGAGGAGTGAAGAGAGGAGCAGAGAGAGGAGCAAGGAAAGATGCAAGGAAAGGTGTGAGGAGCAGGACCTAGAGAGTTTTCCACACTGAATATAGTTAATCTTAAAATTCATTATTAATTGATTTCTGGCCTCACCCTCATGATTTGTATTTGTTGTATTTCTATAAGACTGACCTGGGAGAGCATCTATCTATCTATCTATCTATCTATCTATCTATCTATCTATCTATCTATCTATCTATCTATCTATTTTTTTTAATTGAAACTATTCTCACTCGCAAGAATACGGGTCGACGTCGTATCCTCATGGACACGGACATAGCAGCTGAAAAAAAATCTAGGGGAAACACTGAAAAGATGTTGTAAATTACACTTGTGTAAAACTAAAAGATTTCTGGTTCTCTTCAAACATTGTGTTTACTTTACAAAGAAAGCATGGTTCAAAAAAACATTTAACATAGGTGCAGATTTTGCCTGAGACGGATGGATTTTCGATATTTTCTCTTTTATCTGCAGATCAGTCACAAAAATCACATGTTAATTTCATTTTGCATTTCATTTTGAGAGCTTTATCATCTCTACTGCTTCATTACATTTACATTACTTGAGCTGCACAGACATTGAGTCCAGATTTTGTGTGTGTGTGTGTGTGTGTGTGTGTGTGTGTGTGTGTGTGTGTGTGTGTGTGTGTGTGTGTGAGAGAGAGAGAGAGAGAGAGAGAGAGAGAGAGAGAGAGAGAATTACTCCATCATTTACATTTAGTCATTTAGCAGACACTTTTATCCAAAGCGACTTACAGAGAAGGGAAACAATCAAGGTACAGTGCAATAAGAAAGCGTTAGTGCAACAATAAGTGCTATGACAATTCTTAAAGGGTAGCTTTCTCATGCCCAGTTGTAGGTAGTGCTAGGAGAGAAGGTCCTCTCTGAAGAGCTGGGACTTCAGGAGATTTTTAAAGGTAGAGAGGGACGCCCCTGATCTGGTAGGAACTGGTAGTGCGTTCCACCAACGGGGAACAACAAACGGAAAAAGTTTGGATTGCCTTGAGCGAACGGGTGGCAGAGCCAGGCGTCGCTCATTGGAGGAGCGCAGCGGTCGTGAGGTAACATATGCCTGTACCATCATCACATCAGCACACTTTAAAGCCTTGTAGAGGATCACCATGTAGAGGATTTGATATTTTGTAGTGTTTGACTCCAATAGGTTATATAAAAAAAAAGAAGACCGCAGCAACTTTGAGGTTGTCTAATTTTTCTACAGTGGAAAATCCGTTCTGGTAAAAGAATCATTTGAAAGATGAAATAATGACATTAAAAAAAATCAATATCTATAAGTTTTAAGATATACAAGTGTTTAATACAAAATTAGTTTTAACAGATTTTGTTAATTATATAATTACTGTAACTGCCTAATAACATAAAGGGGGAATTATGTGTATGGCAGATGATGAACTTTGCTAGAGCACAGAATACAGTAAACAAAAAGGATTTTGGAGATTTTACTTAATTTAATTCTACGTTAAAAACTTGGACTTACTTTTTCTCGAAACTTGACTCCTACAAAAATGATGAGAATGATGAGAACCACAACCCCAAGGATAATAACATAGTTGCTTGATGGTGGAAAACCTGCAAAAAAAAAAAAAAAAGGCAGTTTACAAAATTATGCCTGTGTTAAGTCCATCCATTATCTGTAACCGCTTATCCTCATCAGGGTCACAGTGGGGCTGGAGCTTATCTCAGCTGACTTTGTGCGAGAGGCTCATCACAGGGCACATAGAGACAAACAACCTTTCACACATACGGCAAATTTAGAATCACCAATCAACCTGTTAAGTGCATGTCTTTGGACTGTGGGAGGAAGCCAGAATACCCGGAGAGAACCAACGCATGAGGAGAACATGCAAACACCACACACATGAACTCAATCTCATGGTTCAATTAATGAGGTCATTTCTACCACCAGAGCAACTCTACCTCGAAAAAGGTTAAAAAAAAAAAAAAAACAACTCTACACTACCCACCAAATATTAATCATATTTATAACAAACCCCTAATTTATTTTTTGTTTCTCACAAACAACAATTTGATTATTTTTGTCTTACCAGCATGTTGAGGGCAGAAATCTTGGATATTCATGATGTTTTTGGTCCAGCTGACCTGGTTGCTATGGTTACAGATGATGGAGTCATTCTCCAGGTAGACATGGAGAGAAGCACCAGAGGTTGTGACCTCTGATCGCTCTCCTCCCTCCTGACTGCAGGTTTGAGTGTCACATGTAAAAGTGCTGCTGATGTGAGAGTCCTGTGTACTGCAGGTCACAGTGAGGTTACAGGAGTCTGAGCTGTTGGACACAGAGTCCACTGTCAGTCCAACTGGAGACACTGGAGCTGAGGAGGGAGAGTTTGTGTGAGACATGGCAGCAGAAAGACTGTCAGTGTTAATGTTAACAAACCTACCTTGAACTGTGACGTTGTATTCAGCCAGTGTTTGTACTTTTTGACCTGTCACTTGTGCAGTATAAACTCCACTGTCTGCCTCTTGTAGATTCTTCAATTTCACAGAGAATTTGTTCACAGAAGTCTCAACCCTTCCAGTGTAAGCATCAGAGACTTTTGGATTGCCTTGATTAAAAAATGTGACTAAAACATTTTCTCTGAATTTCCACACAACAATACTAAAATCTTCAGGAACATCAGCTCCTGTGACATTCATAAGCAGATCATCTCCCTTCTTCACAAACACAGGAGTATTATTTCTTTTTGAGCTATCACTCGTACAGTATAAACTCCACTGTCTGCCTCTTGTAGATTCTTCAGTTTCACAGAGAATTTTTTTACAGAAGTCTCAACCCTTCCAGTGTAAACTTTAGAGACTGTTGATTTGTCTTGATTAAAAAATGTGACTAAAGATGTATTGTATAATGTCCATACAACAACACTAAAATCTTTAGGAACAACAGCTTCTGTGACATTCAGGAGCAGATCATCTCCCTCCTTCACAAACACAGGAGTCACAGCAGTGGACCCTGTAAAAACAGGAGACACATGATACAATAAAAATCACACACAGAATGTTTTTTAGTCTGTTATACTGAATGTTATTCCTCTTCACAACACATAGAATCATGACTTCAAAATTGTGAAGCACCTTTTGCGTTTCTTTGTTAATCAAGACCTGGAAAATGTCTTAAACTGACTTTGTCTCGTGACACAGCTTGCCTCAGAGTGTGCCGTCATCAAAACAAAAGGAGACTACTTTGAGGAATCTTTAATATAAAACACATTTAGCTTTGTTTACACTTTTCAGTATATCCTGTGTGTTATTTAATATTTTTGATGTCTTCTGTGTTAATCTGCAATGAAGAAAATAAAAATAAAGAAAAAACATTTAATGAGAAGATGTGTCCAAAGTGTATCAATACTTGCATAATACTTGTATATTAGAATACCACCAAAAATTTGCATTTCCAGTGAAGTAAACTAACATTAGATAGCTGTAGGCAATTGCTTGAAAAGGAAGAAATACGGCCTGACAGCATGAGCGCAGCATCCAGAGGATTTTTGTTTAAATATGTAATGTACATTTCCATAATATCTTTGTTATTGCTATACTGCAATAAAATGTGTTTACAAAAAGATTAAATACTTGCATGCCCATATGAACATTAAGACTAAGAGTCATTTTTTTTCTTACTGTTTTTCTTTTGTTTACAAAGAACAAGTCAAAGAAGAAATTACTTTTAGAACGACTTTTGTCTGATTTTAAAAAGGCGAGAGAGAGACTAATAGCTTTGAATTAATTTTTGGGGAACCCAGTTAAACTATATCAGATAACTATTTAATAAACATTAATAATAAACTGTGACACTCGTGAATAACACTCCTCCAATTCAAGTAATACATGCATTTTAACTGAATCTTCTACTACATTGTCTTCCGGCTCTGAAACATCATCTTTCTCTGAAACTACTTCCTACATTAAAGGTAATTCAAAACACCAATCTCTAAACTCATTGTCTATCGTCTGGGGATGATTTAGCCTCTGGAGGCAACAGACAATGATTCTGGGACTTTGGTGGGGGAGCCAGTGGATCCAGAAAATGTACAATCCCAGCAACTTTATACAAAAGAAGAAAGACACATTTCCGCCCTAATAAGACGCTGAAGTTGGCTTCCGATTCGCCAGCCTCCGATTCGGCACTTAAGGGGAAAGTTAAGGGGAAATTAACTTATTGTGCAATGCGACTGTTTGTCCACTGATTGACTGTTTTTTGTGACACTTCTTGATGTGAAAACTTTTTAGACATTTTAGGTAAGACATCAGCTTTGCCTGACACCTACTATTGTATCTGTGAAACTTTTATTTTATTTGTGAAAATGCTAAAGGGGAGATTTCACCGTTTTTGTTTAATACCAAGACCTCATTAGACCAGGTCCAGATCCAAAACCACTGTACCTAGACCTCTCAAATCTGGACTGGATTAATGTACAGACCCTTAAGATTCATAAAAACACAATCTCTGATTTGTGAAACCTTTATTCTATTTGTGAAAATGCAATAAAGGCACATTATACTATTTTTTCAGCATGTTGACCACATTAGACCAGGTCCAGATCAAAAACCACTGTACCTAGACTTCTCAAATCTGGACTAGATTATCATACAGAGGCTAAACATTCATTATAACACAGTCTCTGATTTGTGAAACCTTTATCCTATTTGTGAAAATGCAATAAAGGCACATTATACTGTTTTTTTTTCGAAATGAGATGGAGAGACGGGGTTTGACATGAAAGAAAAGATGTTAAAAAAATGGAAATGTCCCGTTTTTGTCCCTTTATTTTCAATAAAGATTTCACAAATCAGAGACTGTGTTTTTATGAATCTTCAGGGTCTGTACATTAATCCAGTCCAGATTTGAGAGGTCTAGGTACAGTGGTTTTGGATCTGGACCTGGTCTAATGTGGTCTACATCCTGAAAAAAAACTGTGAAATGTGTCTTTATTGCATTTTCACAAATAGAATAAAGGTTTCACAAATCAGAGACTGTGTTTTTATGAATCTTCAGGGTCTGCACATTAATCCAGTCCAGATTTGAGAGGTCTAGGTACAGTGGTTTTGGATCTGGACCTGGTCTAATGTGGTCTACATGCTGAAAAAACAGTATAATGTGCCTTTATTGCATTTTCACAAATAGAATAAAGGTTTCACAAATCAGAGATTGTGTTTTTATGAATCTTAAGGGTCTGTACATTAATCCAGTCCAGATTTGAGAGGTCTAGGTACAGTGGTTTTGGATCTGGACCTGGTCTAATGAGGTCTTGGTATTAAACAAAAACGGTGAAATCTCCCCTTTAGCATTTTCACAAATAAAATAAAAGTTTCACAGATACAATAGTAGGTGTCAGGCAAAGCTGATGTCTTACCTAAAATGTCTAAAAAGTTTTCACATCAAGAAGTGTCACAAAAAACAGTCAATCAGTGGACAAACAGTCGCATTGCACAATAAGTTAATTTCCCCTTAACTTTCCCCTTAAGTGCCGAATCGGAGGCTGGCGAATCGGAAGCCAACTTCAGCGTCGTTCTGCTAGTCTCTATCAACATCTACATACATCTACATATAAATGCAGATAACATTTTTTAAAAATGTTCATTAAAGCCATGTTGATCTTTACGCTTTTAGACTGATAGTGATGAGAATTTAGGTTCTTTTTAGTGAGCCAGATCATTTGACTCAGCTCACCAAGAAGAGCCGGTTCTTTCGGCTCCCAAACGGCTCTTCATTTTTACCGCATATACCTTTAATAATTCAGCCAGATTTAGCGCTGTTTTGACTTATGATATATATGTATACACATATATCACTTAAATTATTCAATAAATTCTTTGTGCTGAAGTATTCAAAAGTAAAAGGCTCTTTGAACCGGCTCGTTCACGATCGACACATCGCTAGTAAAAAGTGAACAGGAAGTGGATTTCGCACCCTTCCTCTTTACCTTCATTGAATGTATTTTACTGACGTTTTAGAGCAACAACCAGCTTTTTAAAAACCGTAACTGTAAATAGACGAAAAGAAGTTTTACCTTGCTGTTGACAGACGAATATAAAAACACCAACTAATCCCATACGATGTTCCATTCTGGCACTTTCTCGCTCTCAAACAAAGTTAACTGAGTCGACCGGTGATGTCCCGCGACGACTGGCTCGAGCCTCGATCGAGAAAATTCGAGAAGATAGATAGAACAGGTAGGTCCGACCGAGCAATCTGATTGGTCAACTAGACGTTTGGAGCGCGCTCAAATCAGTGTCACAGCACACCTGACTAATCACTAAAAATATTCCTCCGCCATCTCCACATTATCACTTCCTGAAAATATAGAACATGTAAACTAATACGAATAAGTCCACTGGAAGTCAACTTTAATAAAGTAATACATCTGAATTTACAATTTCAGCTTTTTAAAATGAATATTCTGTTTGTTATGGAGCTGTTAGACCGCCTCGTTAATACAGGTGTGCGCCTCACACTGACGCAGCACGTCGGAGATGAAACAGTTCAGTGAGCGCAGAGAAAATGTTGTTTTTGAAGACTAAAGGTGGACTAATCTGGACTGAAGAGGAATATTTGGTTAGATAAAAACATGTTGAAACGGCGAGCAAAGAAATATTTATTTTGAGAGCAAATTGCCCCAAAACATGAATATATTTTGATTATATATTATATTTAAGGTAATTGTTGTATAATCGCAATATTACACTTGAGGGTGTGCTTTAACTTATTAATGGCACTTCAGTGACGCAATGGACCTGACCGCATCACTGTCGTGCTTAAAGGTGTAATATTGCTTAAATAAACCATTTGACAACTGTCTAATAAACAAGCTGTTGTAAGCTGACATTCGTGAACAACACTCCTATCTCATGGCGTTGCCACAGATTATGATCTGAGGTATCCCAATGTTGACTAATTGATCAGTATTTAGGCAAAATTCCTTAAAGAAAAAACAAATGGAGTATGTTAATTTTTCATTTTATTATCAAAAGATAGATGAGATAAATATTTTGTAAAATGATAAAAATGAATGTGTTGCCATATGACAACTATAAGTTAATATTAAAAGTGCGCATTCAACCCACTGTTGTAATTAACTTATAGCAGGCTACTTTAAGGCTATATTTCTAACTTTTGATTACATCTACAGGGAAGAACAGTGATTTTTAAATACAGTATAATTTGTAATTTCAGACATTTTGACTGTAACAGATTGTAACACATTATCTGGAAATATCAGAAGGAAGTGCGATATCCCTGATTACATTTTGGTCCACATTTGTGTACATCCTTAAAAAATTGGTTCGGCACCTGCAAGTTCTCATGGAGATCTTTAGTGTCGGAAATGTGAGACAGAACCATCTTGGAGGGGGTCTATGTGTGCTGAATTTAACCGCTGTGAAACAATGAGGAAATAACTTTTTATTTCGCCGATTAACAGCTTTGTCGAGGCCGTCTCTCTCTCTCTCTCTCTCTTACTCTCGCTACTTCTGGTGTTCACCTACGCCCAACCCCAAACAACCTGTCAAACTGAGGTGAGTCAATGTTATGACCGTCAGATAGAGACAATAAAACAGATAGGAGTGACAAGGGTGTCACTTTTTTTGTTGGCTGAACGCCCAGAAGTTTGTGAGCATTTCACGCGGAGCAAATCATATCTCTCAGTAGAAACATGATATCATACATTCAAAGGTAAGAAAAGTTTCAATAAAACAACAATAAAATATTCTCATAAAAGTCTTGTCGACGTTATAATTATGTAGTTTCCAATAAAAGAACATGCGCTGATGAGATTTTTTTTGCATACAGCGTCAACTTGTGGCTCGAAGATCAGTTTATCATTATAAATAATGCCGATGTATTTGTATTGTTTCTTTAGTTTTAGCTATTGATGTTAATAAAAGACGACTTTCACCACTCGGTAAAATCATTTTAAAAAGTCTTTGTCGTTGGTCGTCAGCAGTTGGCAAGCTTAATGATATGACGCGCCGTGTTGTGTCCGTCACACGCAGATCAGTTCAAATCCACGCTAGTAGAGACAATAAAAAAGATTAGGTTCACTCTGCTTTTGCTGCTGTTCGCCATCACAACACTAATCAAACAAACAAACTGCATTTGACAAAGCTTTGGTGATCAAAAGAATGATGTGATTCTGGTGTTGTCTCAAATAAGGTGAAGTTTATATGAAAATGTAAATCAATGTTCTGTTATAACAGATGCAGTTGTCTTTAGAGTGCAAAGGTGTGTGCAGGCTATTAGTTGAATTTGAGATATAATCCCCGTCCCTTCTTGTTCTCGCTCCCTTTAGTGTTGCCTGACATAAATTGAAAGCATTTTACTTTGCAGTCATATCAATTTAATCAAGACAGGGTTAAATGAAAGTGCAACATTTAACACACACTGTTACTAAATAGCTCTCAGTGGAGGAATGAATGACCACAAATATCACCAGTAGTAGCCATTTCTTGCTCTCTCTGTGCAGCATCTCATCTTGTACCTACAGTGCTCTCTAGTGGCAGACACATGAATGATGGAAACAACATCTCTCTGTGTAAAAGATTACTCTTAAATAAAATGAGTACCAGCACACAAACATAACACAAACACACAAACACACACAACACTCTTGCTACATTTCGCTATGATTGTACCTTTATGATTATATGTGACAATTAAATTCACCTGAACTGAACTGAATGTGTGTGATGTAATTCTTCAAACCTTGTTAACCATTATACCCACACTATGAAGTAACCACAATCACCTGAGCTTTTCATCCTCCAAGACAACGCAGGTTATAACATAATATACAGTCTTTATGCCATTTGTATTGAGAGCAGAAAGGTCAGCTGGAGGAGGAGGACAGCATCAGTCTGTGGTCTCCTGCTTTCAGAGTATCTACTCGTTTCAAGTCAGTGAACTAAAATTAAACTATGCAGAACACAACAGCATGAGTTTTTTGTCTGTTGAGAGTACAGGACAGACAAAACCCTTTGGCCTATTGTGCAAGTCACATGATCTCCTATTTCAGCCCAGACTTTAGTGTTGAAGAGGGACAGAGAGCAGATAAAAGATGATGTATCAGTTATGTCCTTAAGAGCAGGAGGGAGGCCACGTTAGATGTTTTCTGGACCTTGTGAACTTTTTGTTTTAAACAAACTATATTCTCATGTGAACTGCATTCAGTCTGCATTCAGCTGTTTGCTATGAGTCATTGGTGCAATGCAAAGTATTCAAAAATATCAGGTCAAATTAAACAGCCAGCATAAAAAAACAGCAGACTGACATTTGTCTGTTTTTAGTTGGAGCATTTACAGCTACCACATCAGGTATCTTTCATTTTTCAGAGTAATGCAACAATGCAAGAGGTGTTAAATATAGAGAACATAAGTTATCATTGCAAGTGTGGTGAGCCACCAAGAAGAGTTTAAGTTTAAAGTGAAACAGAGGTCAATACACAGTACAAATTACAGTATTGTGTAGTTTTATATAGTGTATTGACACTGTTCTAATGTTTTCATTCTAATAACTATTGTCCCAGGGACCAAAAGGAAAATTCCCTTAAACTAACTCTGATGCAACATACAAAGCTAGTTTCTCTTAAGGGAATAAATGAACATGAATGTTGCTAATATCTTTTCAGATGATTCAAAATGGAGCCTACAGCTTTTGTTGAAACAAAATAATAGTACTCATGTTTCTCATGTTTTAATCAACTTTTACATTCAAATCTGTTTCCTTGACAAAATATTGAATTAAATCATTTTAATCTACACCAACAGATCTCTTAAGACAGAGAAGTTAATTTATTCATGTCATGAATATTTATATTTTGAAGGCTTATGTGGTTTTGACAGGAAAAACATAAATGACTCTAACGCTGTGCTATATCTGTTAGAGCACAACCAGAACAGACGCACATCACTGAAGTCCGGCAAGACAACCAGACAGAGACTCTATAATGTCTATCTTTGTGATACTGGGACTGCTGGTCTGCATAGAGGCACCAGGTAGGATAAGAACGCTGTCTAAATAAATGTTAATAACAAATGCAGCATTGATGGAGAAATTAACCAAGTAATTATATTAGAGGGATTGATTTCAAAGAACTTCAGAGGAAGGAAACATAAAGTGATTTCATTCAGTTAATATGTCCTCTAAACAGTTCACGACTTAAAACTGTCTAAAAGTACATTTTAATGTGATCATTGTGTGTTTGAAGAGGTTTAGTCAAGTTTGTTGAGGTTGAGTGAAACTTATCACTTCTTACTGACAACAGGAACTCAGCTTCCTCATCTGTTTTTCAGCGCTGAACACTGAAACCAACGACTCCTAAAATTAACTGACCTACGTGAGCTAAAACATATGTGAGGAAAATACTGACATCTTTATGACAAAATGGTATTATACAAACTTTTCTGAAGTTTTTTGATACACTACCTTAATTTGACAGGAATTTGACCCTCATTGAGCTTTGTATCACATCGATCCTCGGACAAACTGTGTCAAGATTTATTTGCGTAGTAGGCACTGTAATGTAGTCAGCGAGGAAAAGAGAGAACACGGTGTAAGAGAGTTCTTTGTTTTTCAGAAAAGGCCAAACGAAAAACTCTGAAGTTAAAAAGAAGAATAAAGTTTGTAGTTGTTGTTTCACCTGTTAAATTTCTCTATCATGAGGCAAGCTGTGTTGCGAGACAAGTTAGTTCAAGGCATTTTTAAAGACATTTTCCAGCTCTTGATAAACCATGAAAAACTGAATGTACTTCATAATTTTGAACTGATGTTTCACTGTGTTCAATCATGTGAAAATGAATGACATTCAGTATTACAGACTAAAAAACATATTCTGTGTGTGATTTTTATTGTATCATGTGTCTCCTGTTTTTATAGGGTCCACTGCTGTGACTCCTGTGTTTGTGAAGAAGGGAGATGATCTGCTCCTGAATGTCACAGAAGCTGATGTTCCTGAAAACTTTGGTGTTATTGTGTGGAGATTTAATACAAAACTTTTAGTCAGATTTTCATGTCAAAGCGAACCAACAATCTCTGATGCTTACACTGGAAGGGTTGAGACTTCTGTGAAAAAATTCTCTGTGAAACTGAAGAATCTACAAGAGGCAGACAGTGGAGTTTATACTGCACGAGTGATGGCTCAAAAAGAAATAATACTGTCTGAATACAGCATCACAGTTCAAGGTAGGTTTGTTAACATTAACACTGATAGACTTTCTGCTGCCATGTCTTTAAAACATCTCACACAAACTCTCCCTCCTCAGCTCCAGTGTCTCCAGTTGGACTGACAGTGGACTCAGACTCCTGTAACCTCTCTGTGACCTGCAGTACACAGGACTCTCACATCAGCAGCCCTTTTACATGTGACACTCAAACCTGCAGTCAGGAGGGAGGAGAGCGATCAGAGGTCACAACCTCTGGTGCTTCTCTCCATGTCTACCTGCTGAATGACTCCATCATCTGTAACCATAGCAACCAGGTCAGCTGGACCAAAAACATGATGAACATCCAAGATTTCTGCCCTCAACATGCTGGTAAGACTGAAAAAAACAAAACAGCTAACTGAAGATAATTCACAGTTTGGAGTTAGGAAAACTTTTATATGTGAACATGACTAAACGCTGCAGCAATGAAATACAAACTCAAGTAGAAAGTACAGAAGCCGAGGTTCAAACCAGGAACCTTCTTGCTGTGACAGTGCACACCACCAAATTAACAATGCATCAACATAAAACTGTTATTAACAGTCTGTAAAACACAACTGCACTTCACATGTATTTTGACATGACAAAGTTCCTCCAGTAAACTACAAAGTACACAAAGTGTTGTCCACACACTGTGAGAGGAATGACTGTTTTGCTGCTTCCACTCCTCTTGTGCTGCAGTGTCACAGTCTGGATGAGTTTTGTAATGAAACAAGCTGTTTTGTTGTGTTTCAGGTTCAGAGTGTGTCTCTGCTGGTATCTCTGTGTGCCTGGTGAAGACAGTCGTGTTCTCTGTCGGTCTGATCATCATGGTGTCCGCCGTCATCACTGTTCATATCATGGAGAAGCTCAAGAAGAAAAAATTATAAAAGAGTAAAACTAACCAGTCTGCCTGCTTTGACCTTTTATATATTTCTATATTCATTCTGTACACTGTTGGATATCTGATGAGTGACCTGTAGTATGTGCTGTATTAATAATGTAGAAACCTTTAATATGAAATTTGTCATTTAGTGGGCATGGCTTAACAGTAATTCACAGTACATAATGACATGACCAAGACTCACCTTGTACTGGGTCAAATACACTCTCCTTTCTCTACGTCTGAATATTGACATACAAAACTGTAACAAAAATGTATTTTTTTAAAATATAGTTAACCTAACAAAATACTTAATGTCTTTACAATAAATGAGTCTGTCACAATGAACCTGTCAACTTATATTTCTACGTAAGAATTGAAAAGAGAAGTGAAGTTTGTTTTTGCAACATGAAATCAATTTGTCTCACTGCTTTAATTTCACTCCTGTCTAGTCTGTAATATTTTCAATGCACAGAAGATTTGAAACTTGTCAACGCTGAGATAGTTAAATAAACACCATTAACTAAAAAGTCTGAAAGCAAATAGTGCAGCTGAATTTTTAGAACTAATGTCATTAACTTCATAAGTTGTTTTTTTTTTTGCCATCAGAAACTTTAAAATCTAAATTTACTCTGGGATAGATATGTTGAAGTGTCACACTACAGCTGCAGGTCTCTTACTGCTGCCACCAAGCTTCTGTACAGGGTTCAGTGTGTTGTGTCGTGTTACCTCATGAATAAAAGACACAGAAGTCTTCACAAAAACTGTTTATTTCAGCCTGTGTAACAAAATCATAGCGCACAGTAAAGGGTCATAATATCATACATTCAGTTGCAGCCATCTTGACTCTTTTGCTCTCTCTATACAGTGTCTCAACCTGTACCTACTTTATACCACTAAAGAGCACTGTTATAAAGTGGCACACACATGAAAAAGATTACTCTCTTAAATAAAATAAGTCAGCAGTAAAGAACAGTTCATAATGAGTAAAATTCTTCTACTTTAAGGTAAAGGAAACATTTATCAGTGCTCATAAAAGTGACAATCAGAATGCCTCTTTAATTAACTTTCAATAATATATTTTAATAATATATTTTTACTCACTTCTTTACTCCTAATACTTCCAAAATAATCATATTAATTATTATTAGGAGATTACAAAATGACATTTTACCATGATTGTACATTTATGAATAAAAGTGATAATTAAATTGACCTGAATTGAATTTAATGTGTGTGATGTACCATCATTCATACTTCAAACCTTGTTAACCATTTCAGCTGTACTAACAAGTCACCACAATCGTCTCAGCTTGTTATACTCCAAGATAACACAGGTTAAGACATAATATAGTCCTTGTGTCATTTGTATTTGGTAGCAATGTCAGATAAAGCAGGAGCTTTCACGACACAGAGAGTTCATGTGGTTCCCTGGTGTCAGAATTCGTGTGAAGTCGATTGATTGAACTAACGTTGATGCAGAACACAAGAGCAGGAAGTTTTTTGTCAGTTGAGAGTGCAGACAAAACCTTCTGGCTCACGGCACACATCACATGAACTCTAATTTCAGACCGGACAAACTATATTCTCATGTGAACTGCATTCAGTCTGCATGTATCATTGGTGCAATGTAAAGTGTTCAAAAATATCAGGTCATATGAAATGGCCTGCATGAAGAACAGAAGACTTTTGTTTGGTTTGTTTCCTGGTGCAGAATGAATACTGTGTCATTGCATGCTTTTTCTTTGTCACACAGTGTTTTCAGTGAAAACATTTACAGCTATCTATACAGCTGCAGTGATGTTGGTGAGAGGTGTTAAATATCAAGCTATGAGAAAGGAAGTGATTGTCATTGCAAGTGCAGTGAGCAACAAGTTCAAGTGTTGAAGTGACGCAGATGACCTGTTTGTTGTTTTTATGTCGTGCAGATGATCTCTTGTTCTCTCTTCTTTTCAAAATATTTACTTGTCTCAGGGACCAAAGATGAAAATTATCTTTAAGCTAACTCTGGTGCAATACATGAAATGAGTTCCTCTTAAGTCAATAAGTAAAACAAATATATTTTTTCAAATTTCCCACAAGACCTACAGACTGAAGCAGAATAGTTCTCACTTTAACACTTTAACGTTACCTTAAAGAGGAACTTTAAATAGAGAAGTTGATTTGTTTACATCATTAACAGGTTTGAAGGCTTATACACTGTGTTAGAGGAAAACAGACCACACACACATATTGTTTATTAAGTCCAGCAAGACAACCAGAGACAACCAGACAGAGACTCTATAATGTCTATCTTTGTGATACTGGGACTGCTGGTCTGCATAGAGGCACCAGGTAGGATAAGAACACTGTCTAATTAAATGTTATTAACAAACGCAGCATTGATGGAGAAATTAACCAAGTAATTTTATAAGAGGGATTGATTTCAGACTTCAGAGGAAGGAAACATAAAGTGATTTCATTCAGTTAATATGTCCCGTAGACTTAAAGAAACAGTTCAAAACTTAAAACAGTCCAAGAGTACATTGTAATGTGGTCACTGTGTGTGGGAAGAGGTTTAGTCAAGTTCACTGATGCTGAGTAAAATGTATCACTTCTTACTTCCAACAGGAGCTCAGCTTCCTGATCTTAAAAAAATCGCCTGTTATTCAGAATAAAATCCAACAAAATCTTTGTTTTCAGAGCTGAACATTAGAAACCAACCACTCTCTGAACATTAACTGACCGTGAGCTAAAACATATGTGAAGAAAATAATGACACCTTTATGACAAAAATAGAAAAATTACATATCACTATTATACTACTCTGAATGTCATCATAATATGAAGTCTTTGAGATGTTTTGATACACTACATTAATTTGACAGACATTTTTGTCCACAGCAGCTCATGTTTCCCTCATGTACACACCTGATGAGAACAATTTGAGGTTCTTGATCGAAGCTGTGGCACTTGGAATAAGATTTCAGATTATATAAGGTTTATAAATCCAGTTACCGTATTTTGACATTTTATTTCATATAATACTGCTACATTTTGTTCTGTGATGTATTATTGCAATCGCCAATAGGTGGCAGTGTAAGCTGTCTGTGACACATGATTCTACATGTGTTGTGAAGAGGAATAATATTCAGTTTTATAGACCAGATTTTTTTTATTGTATCATGTGTCTCCTGTTTTTACAGGCTCCACTGCTGTGACTGTATTTGTGCAGAAGGGAGATGATCTGCTTCTGAATGTCACAGAAGCTGATGTTCCTGAAGATTTTGTTGTTGTTGTGTGGAAATTCAGAGAAAATATTTTGGTCACATTTTTTAATCAAGGCAAACCAAAACTCTCTGATGCTTACACTGGAAGGGTTGAGACTTCTGTGAACAAATTCTCTGTGAAACTGAAGAATCTACAAGAGGCAGACAGTGGAGTTTATACTGTACGAGTGGTAGGTCAAGAAGTACAAACACTGGTTGAATACAGCGTCACAGTTCAAGGTAGGTTTGTTAACATTAACACTGATAGACTTTCTGCTGCCATGTCTTTAAAACATCTCACACAAACTCTCCCTCCTCAGCTCCAGTGTCTCCAGTTGGACTGACAGTGGACTCTGTGTCCGACAGCTCAGACTCCTGTAACCTCACTGTGACCTGCAGTACACAGGACTCTCACATCAGCAGCACTTTTACATGTGACACTCAAACCTGCAGTCAGGAGGGAGGAGAGCGATCAGAGATCACAACCTCTGGTGCTTCTCTCCATGTCTACCTGGTGAATGACTCCATCATCTGTAACCATAGCAACCAGGTCGGCTGGACCAAAAACATGATGAACATCCAAGATTTCTGCCCTCAACATGCTGGTAAGACTGAAACAACTAGCTGATGATAATTCACAGTTTTGAGTTAGGAAAACGTTTATGTGTCCGAGTCAATAAATTGTGAACATGACTAAACCATTCCGTCAGGCAGCAGTGAAATACAAACTCATTTGTTGCCAGTGCATGTGTCTATCTGAGAGTGTCAATTTGGCTATGGCTGAGTCAGGAGATGCTGAAAGGGGAAAGTGAGGCGGGGTTGGTTTCGGATAAAAGCTACCACTATTTAGGTCACCTTCCTACAGTGGTGTAGTGGTCCCTGGAGAAGTGGGTATACTCTCAGTTTTCACCTTTTTTTTTTTTTTTTTTTAAGCAGTCCAGAAAAAAAGCCCTGTTTTAGAAACAGTGACATGTAAGACTACTCTGTTTAGTTTACCCAAAAATCTGTCATTTCTACTTGCTCACTATTATAAAATGATCATGACTTGATTAGGAGCAGTTTGTAGTTACTACTGGTCACACAAGCAGCCTGGATGAATGTAAAATGTATTTATCATGAGGCAAACATGGTGTTTCCGTTATTTTTTGCACATTTATTTAAATAAAATACTTCAAATCTGAAGTTGACAATGCATCCTTGTTCATATTTCATCTTAAATAAAACACACAAATCATTCTCTTCCAAACATCAAAACCAATCAGATCAACTTAAAAGTGCACTGTCATAAAATTGAAATTATTTGGTTTAGAATAGAATAGAATAGAATATACTTTATTAATCCCTTTCGGGAAATTCTTTCGTCACAGCGCTCCAGTGTACAAAGGTAACGAATATTATAGCAGCAAAAATTACAAAGTTAAAAACTATAAGAATAAATAAGAATAAAATAAGAATAAAATTACAAAGTTAAAAGAATAAGAATAAAATAAGAATACATTTACAAAGTTAAAATTTACAAAGTTAAAAAAACTATAAGAATAACAATATATACAGAGAAAATATAAGCATACAGTACAGGCCATAGCGAGCTGGTTTATCATACAGAAGAATTGTACAGTTTAATGGCCACAGGCAGGAATGATTTCCTGTGGCGCTCTGTGGTGCAGCGTGGTGGAATGAGTCTCTTGCTGAATAGCTGAACACTATTTTTATAGCATACTTCGTTAGATATATATAAATATCATCATTTTTTGAATTAATGCTTTGTTTTGAACATGTTCATTTACCGGGTGGCACACCGCCGCTTGTTGTGTTATTTCTTCATCTGTTGTTTGGTCTGCTGCCGTTATCGTAGTCAAGTGGCACTGGCACCTGAGGTTTTTTTTTGTTTGTTTTTTCACTGGCACCTGAGGTGTTAGCGATATTTTCCTCGGCATGACCCGCCCTACTCTGCCTCTGATTGGCTCATCAGTCCTCATGCCTAAAGTTAACCAATCTAATCAGTGAAAGCAGCGAGTACCAGCCAATTAGAGGCAGAGTAGGGTGGGTCATGGCTTCACCATCCTTGAGGAAAAAATGGGCAATCTGGCGTATACCCTGGACTACACCACTGCCTTTCTACAAAAACAGCCAGCAACATTTAATTGCTACAGCTGGATTTCAACCAGTAGACGGAGGTTGCTAGGCATATTTATAACACAATAAGAATTCAAATACTTTGCATAAAACTGTCAAGATTTGGACCTGAGTAGATCAACAAAACTAGTAACTACACATATACATTGTTTTTCATCTGAAAAAAGTGGTATGAGTGTTTAAAAGTGCTAGATAAATAAGGCATCACTTACTTACTGTACTAATGTAGTAAAGAACATAAAGGCCACCATGAACATGATTGTTTGAATTAACATAAAAATACTAAATTAATCTGAGGAGCAAAATAAACGATGCATCAACAACAGTCAACAATCAACAGTTTTGTAATGAAACGAGCTGTTTTGTTGTGTTTCAGGTTCAGAGTGTGTCTCTGCTGGTATCTCTGTGTGCCTGGTGAAGACAGTCGTGTTCTCTGTCGGTCTGATCATCATGGTGTCCGCCATCATCACTGTTCATATCATGGAGAAGCTCAAGAAGCAAAAATAATAAAAGAGTCTCCACCGACCAATCAGGCAAAGACAGAACATATTCCTGCCACTGATTTCATGCTATTTCACTGATCAACAATTGATGGTAACACTCCAAGACATGTGGCAATACACCAACAAAGGCAAGAAGGTAGAAGATTGCAAGCCAGCAAAACATCACAGCCCATACACAGCAGGTGAGCAGGAGACTGAGACCTTTGAATAACCCTTGCTAGAGCTGATGTAGAGTAGGACCATGTGGAAGTCCAGTTCTGAGCAGAACAAGGGTTCATGAACTAAAAGTACACTTCAACACAAGCTTCATTTCTCTACATTGGACAGTTAAAGGTTTGCCTAAAGTGTGCCAAAGGTTTAAAAAGAAGAGATGAGATAAACAGTCAGTAATGTGTCACACAATTATTTTACCCACCAGAGTCAAAATCATCGTTACACAAATATTTTGTTGTTGTTGCTTTGTTTCTGTTCGAGATATTCCCCTCTGAAAAATGTTTAACCTTCTTTCAACCTATATTTCTGTATTCTATATACACACCGTTGGATATCTCATGAGTGACCTGTAGTATGTGCTGTATTAATAATGTATTTAGTCTCAAAGCATAATTTAATATGGAATGTAGTCATTTAGAGAGCTTATAGACTCTGCTTGTAGTGTCAAATACACTCTTTCTCTACATCTGAATCTTGACTTAAGAAACTCTGCTGCATCTCATGTTTGTTTGAAGATACTTAACCTGACAAAATACTTTGTGAATGCAGTCTTTACAATAAATGAGTCTGTCACAATGAACCTGCCAACTTGTGTTTCTACATAAGAAATGAAAAGAGCCTCAGATATTAGATATCAGTCTCAACTCGTACCTACTTTATGACAGTGCTCTCTAGTGGTGTCAAGTGGTAAACACATGAATGATGGAAACAACATCTGGGTCATCCCTGCTTTGTTCAGTACTGCTGCTGGTGCAGATGGTGCTTCTTCTTCTTCGACTTTGTGGTCCTGTCATCAGATCTTTGCCCGTATGTCTTGGACACTCAGATGAAGAAAGGTTTAGCGGCAATCTTTTATCGGTCCAATAATCCTCATTACCGCCACTAGTAAGCAAACCATCTGCAATAAGCTTGACCACTTGGTGGTGAGTTGGATCAGGTGGCGGAGAATGCTGGACAGACCTGGCAAACCCAAACGTGTAGTGAGGGTGAACTGGGAACGTCTGGCGTGTGGTCTTCAACTCACACCTCTGGAGGAACTTTTTGTGCATCCCAGGGGAGGTTAGGGATGTGGAATGTTCAAAACTTCCATTGTTGATGTGGCTGCTAGGAGTTGTGGTCAGAAGGTCACCGGTGCCAGTCGTGGCTAAGAACCCACTGAGGGACATCAGTGGTGAAGGAGGCTGTCAAGCTGAAGAAGGAGGCCTTTGGGATTGGTTAGCCCAGGGATCTCCTGAGGCAGCAGACTGGTGCTGTGCGGCTAGAAGGGCTGCGGCTTCAGTAGTCGTGGAGGCAAAAACCCGGGTGTGGGAGGAATTTGGGAAGGACGTGGAAAAGGACTTGGGATGAATATTATCAATTCTGTTGATCAGTCCGATTCTTTATCAGTTCCCTTAATGATACCTGATCAATAAGAGAATCCTTCCAGTCCAGACTGTGGCCCTTTGCTATATATCAGGCATATCCAAAGTCCGGCCCAGGGGCCAATCATGGCCCGCGGTCAGATTTCATGTGGCCCGAAGCTTCTTTTTTATAATATATTATTTATGGCCTGCTTGGATTGTCAGATACTGTATGGCTAGAAGATTTGGGGTTGACATAATGAAGCATTTGAACCTTTAAGGACATAACTGCTGGTGTTATATATCTGTAGATGAATGATTCTGAATGATTTTGTTAAAGACAAGAGCAAGAGTGATTCAATTCAATTTTATTTATATAGCGCCATATCATAACAAAAGTTATCTCATGACACTTTTCATACAGAGCAGATCTAGACCGTACTCTTCATAATATTATTTACAGAGACCCAACAATTCCACCATGAGCAAGCACTTGGCGATGGTGGCGAGGAAAAACTTCCTTTTAACAGGCAGAAACCTCGGGCAGACTGATTGGTGGAACAAAGTTCTCAGTTGCCTGAACACATTTAGCTAATTGTGCAGTCTGTTGTCAATACCTTAAACCATTTCACATGGTAAAACACAATTTGCAGATCTCACTTACACTTTTCAGCAAAACTCTGAACACATTCGGCACTCTAATGAACACGTCATCCAAATTTGTAAATACAAATAGAGCAGACATGTCATTGATTAAACACAACCACTCAAAATTGACACAACCAATATAAGCCAGTTCAGAGAACAAACAGGTTGTTGAAGGTGGGAATGAGAAAGTCTGAGAATGGATAGAAGAAACTGTGTGAGAGGACGAGGACGAGTGCGTATCTGAGGCGGCGGACGAAGAGGAAGACAAAGAATGGAAATATGAAATTCGAGCAACAATCATAGACCATGTTCTTGTCCATGGACTGACAATGAGGGAAGCAGGACTAAGAGTGCAACACAATTTGAGATAATTTTCTGTGTCCACCATAGTAAGGACATTCAGAGAAGAGAACAGGTATAGTATACTTCTGTATTTTTGTAATTGCAACTACACTACATGCAGCTGTTTCAATAGACATTTGTAAAGTTCATCACTGTATGTATTGTACTGCATGAATATTTTTTGTAACTGCACATCTACTTTTTGTAGAATTGCAATAAACAAAATGTCTGGCCCTGAACGTTGTGCTTTCCATTTGTTTACAGCACTGACTGCTTAATAGATTTTGACTGGCTGCAGGTTCATATCAACAAAGAACAAGAATCACAGTATCACAGAGACAAAGGACAAGTTTGTGAGATGCAGGGTACAGTACTGTAAAAATACAAGGAGGAGGAAGAACAAAAAAAATGCAAAGAGCAAAGCAGAGCAGTAATTTCTGATCAATTTTGAGATAGAACATGTTTTCGTTGATCAAAAGACAATGACAGAAAAATATGAAAATTGTTTTGAGATTAAAAATGTACTTCTCCCTGAGAACTATGTTTTGAACAATGTTGTCTTCTATTTTTTGGTGTATTGTTCACTGACTGCTTGATAGGCAGAGGTGGGTAGAGTAGCCAAAAATTGTACTCAAGTAAAAGTACTGTTACTTCAGAATAATATGACTCAAGTAAAAGTAAAAAGTAGTCATCCAAATAATTACTTGAGGAAGAGTAAAAAAGTGCTTGGTGAAAAAACTACTCAAGTACTGAGTAACTGTTGAGTAACATCTGATTTATTTGTTAACACAAGCATTCAATCAGACAGACAAAAATACAAAATAATCATCTTTAGGCAAATTAGAGTTCATCCAATCAATAAAATAAATGCAAATTAATTAAAAAATATAGCATTATCAAATGTGGCCCTCTTTTAAAAATAATTTGGACCCCTCTGTATGTATGTCATCAGTGGATCCAATGTCAACCAAAGCATCATTT
Source organism: Argyrosomus regius (assembly GCA_946959425.1). NCBI lineage: Eukaryota > Metazoa > Chordata > Actinopteri > Sciaenidae > Argyrosomus > Argyrosomus regius. The sequence continues at coordinate 134,720 of CAMPSB010000313.1, read as the reverse complement.
GTTGGATCAGCTGGTTGGGCTGTAGCTCCAGGCTGGAAAACAAATTAGAAGTTACTGTATTAACATGTGAAGTCATCTCACTATGATTAACAGTGAAACATAAGTGAGAACCCTGTTCTTCATAACATTACAATGAATTTTTTCTTTAACATGCGTGAAATGTGTTTTACATTAAGAACAGAGTAAAGTGTTTAACATGGTTTCATTTGTGTCTAAAAACAAATATAGATGTTGTAAATTACACTTGTTCCGCCTTCTCTTGATTTGTTCAGTGTAAAACTAAAAGATTTCTGGTTCTGTTCAAACATTGTATTTACTTTACTATTACAAAGAAAGCATGGTTCAAAAAAACATTTAACATAGGTGCAGATTTTACCTGAGGCGCATGGACTTTCCATATTTTCTCTTTTATCTGCAGATCAGTCACAAAAATCACGTTTATTTCATTTTGCATTTCATTTTGAGAGCTTTATCATCTCTACTGCTTCATTACATTTACATTACTTGAGCTGCACAGACATTGAAAAACATTGCAACTTAAACACAAGCAAACAAAGAAAGCATTTACACCACTTTAACAACACAAAGTATTTGGCATTTAGAAAAAGCAGTGTTTCCCCAATATTCATTCAGTAGCGGCGCAGCACCGCTGCTAAATTACGAGCGCCGCTGCTGAAATTTCACAAGATCATTAATATCAATGCGGCACTAATGATTTTTACTCGCACTGTGTGAGCGCAACAACACACAACGTTATTTTGGACATGTTTTGAGTTATTAACTAGTGCAGCAAATCATGTCGGACCCTCTTCTCATTCTTCAAAGGACATCTATGTAAAAGTTAATGTTCAAGTTTATACACGTTAGAGTAGTGAGTAGCGTAGGTAGCGTAACGTTAGCGTAACGTAGAGTAGCGTAGCTCCTTATGGCAGTGTCCAACAAGTGAGCGAGCAGAGAAAGTGACGGTGAAGTGGTAAAAGTGAACGGAGCAGCAACAGCAGGGAGAGAGATTAGCTAGAAGTTAATAAGTGCTACAGCCTCTCAAGCTAACGTTAACAGTACGTTTTTTAGCTGCTAAGTAGCGCTAGCTACATTAATTAGCTGTGTGTCAATACTATCTGTGTGAGTCCAGAGGAGCAGAGACAGGAGTGAAGAGAGGAGCAAAGAAAGGAGCAGAGAGAGGAGCAGGGAGAGATGCAAAGAGAGGAGTGAAGAGAGGAGCAGAGAGAGGAGCAAGGAAAGATGCAAGGAAAGGTGCGAGGAGCAGGACCTAGAGAGTTTTCCACACTGAATATAGTTAATCTTAAAATTCATTATTAATTGATTTCTGGCCTCACCCTCATGATTTGTATTTGTTGTATTTCTATAAGACTGACCTGGGAGAGCATCTATCTATCTATCTATCTATCTATCTATCTATCTATCTATCTATCTATCTATCTATCTATTTTTTTTAATTGAAACTATTCTCACTCGCAAGAATACGGGTCGACGTCGTATCCTCATGGACACGGACATAGCAGCTGAAAAAAAATCTAGGGGAAACACTGAAAAGATGTTGTAAATTACACTTGTGTAAAACTAAAAGATTTCTGGTTCTCTTCAAACATTGTGTTTACTTTACAAAGAAAGCATGGTTCAAAAAAACATTTAACATAGGTGCAGATTTTACCTGAGACGGATGGATTTTCGATATTTTCTCTTTTATCTGCAGATCAGTCACAAAAATCACATGTTAATTTCATTTTGCATTTCATTTTGAGAGCTTTATCATCTCTACTGCTTCATTACATTTACATTACTTGAGCTGCACAGACATTGAGTCCAGATTGTGTGTGTGTGTGTGTGTGTGTGTGTGTGTGTGTGTGTGTGTGTGTGTGAGAGAGAGAGAGAGAGAGAGAGAGAGAGAGAGAGAGAGAGAGAGAGAGAATTACTCCATCATTTACATTTAGTCATTTAGCAGACACTTTTATCCAAAGCGACTTACAGAGAAGGGAAACAATCAAGGTACAGTGCAATAAGAAAGCGTTAGTGCAACAATAAGTGCTATGACAATTCTTAAAGGGTAGCTTTCTCATGCCCAGTTGTAGGTAGTGCTAGGAGAGAAGGTCCTCTCTGCAGAGCTGGGACTTCAGGAGATTTTTAAAGGTAGAGAGGGACGCCCCTGATCTGGTAGGAACTGGTAGTGCGTTCCACCAACGGGGAACAACAAACGAAAAAAGTTTGGATTGCCTTGAGCGAACGGGTGGCAGAGCCAGGCGTCGCTCAATGGAGGAGCGCAGCGGTCGTGAGGTAACATATGCCTGTACCATCATCACATCAGCACACTTTAAAGCCTTGTAGAGGATCACCATGTAGAGGATTTGATATTTTGTAGTGTTTGACTCCAATAGGTTATATTAAAAAAAAAAGACTGCGGCAACTTTGAGGTTGTCTAATTTTTCTACAGTGGAAAAAAATCCGTTCCGGTAAAAGAATCATTTGAAAGATGAAATAATGACATTAAAAAAAATCAATATCTATAAGTTTTAAGATATACAAGTGTTTAATACAAAATTAGTTTTAACAGATTTTATAATTACTGTAACTGCCTAATAACATAAAGGGGGAATTATGTGTATGGCAGATGATGAACTTTGCTAGAGCACAGAATACAGTAAACAAACAGGATTTTGGAGATTTTACTTAATTTAATTCTATGTTAAAACTTGGACTTACTTCTTGTCGAAAACAACAGACTCCTACAAAAATGCTGAGAATGATGAGAACCACGACTGAAACAACCACAGGGGTAATAACATGGTTGCGTGGTTGTGGAAAACCTGCAACAAAAAAAAAAGGCAGTTTACAAAATTATGCCTGTGTTAAGTCCATCCATTATCTGTAACCGCTTATCCTCATCAGGGTCACAGTGGGGCTGGAGCTTATCTCAGCTGACTTTGTGCGAAAGGCTCATCACAGGGCAAATAGAGACAAACAACCTTTCACACATACGGCAAATTTAGAATCACCAATCAACCTGTTAAGTGCATGTCTTTGGACTGTGGGAGGAAGCCAGAATACCCGGAGATAACTAACGCATGAGGAGAACATGCAAACACCACACACATGAACTCAATCTCATGGTTCAATTAATGAGGTCATTTCTACCACCAGAGCAACTCTACCTCGAAAAAGGTTTAAAAAAAAACCCAATAACTCTACACTACCCACCAAATATTAATCATATTTATAACAAACCCCTAATTTATTTTTTGTTTCTCACAAACAACAATTTGATTATTTTTGTCTTACCAGCATGTTGAGGGCAGAAATCTTGGATGTTCGTGATGTTTTTGGTCGAGCTGACCTGGTTGCTATGGTTACAGATGATGGAGTCATTCAGCAGGTAGACATGGAGAGAAGCACCAGAGGCTGTGACCTCTGATCGCTCTCCTCCCTCCTGACTGCAGGTTTGAGTGTCACATGTAAAAGTGCTGCTGATGTGAGAGTCCTGTGTACTGCAGGTCACAGTGAGGTTACAGGAGTCTGAGCTGTTGTACACAGAGTCCACTGTCAGTCCAACTGGAGACACTGGAGCTGAGGAGGGAGAGTTTGTGTGAGATGTTTTAAAGACATGGCAGCAGAAAGTCTATCAGTGTTAATGTTAACAAACCTACCTTGAACTGTGACGCTGTATTCATCCAGTGTTATTTCTTTTTGAGCCATCACTCGTGCAGTATAAACTCCACTGTCTGCCTCTTGTAGATTCTTCAGTTTCACAGAGAATTTGCTCACAGAAAACTCAACCCTTCCACTGTAAGCATCAGAGACTTTTGGTTCACGATGAGGTAAAAATGTGACCAAAACTGTCGTATTGTATAATGCCCACCAAACAACATTAAAATCTTCAGGAACATCAGCTTCTGTGACATTCAGAGGCAGATCATCTCCCTTCTTCACAAACACAGGAGTCACAGCACTGGACCCTGTAAAAACAGGAGACACATGATACAATAATAATCACACACAGAATATGTTTTTTTTAGTCTGTTATACTGAATGTTACTCCTCTTCACAACACATAGAATCATGACTTCAAAATTGTGAAGCACCTTTTGAGTATCTTTGTTTATCAAGACCTGGAAAATATATTGTGGAAAATGTCTTAAACTGACTTTGTCTTGTGACACAGCTTGCCTCAGAGTGTGCAAAGCTGTCATCAAAACAAAAGGAGACTACTTTGAGGAATCTTTAATATAAAACACATTTTGCTTTGTTTACACTTCAAGGTTCAAGGAATCTTCATTATCCCTGAGGGGCAATTTGTTGTGCAGATGTAACATACAAAGAAAGGTAACAACGGTCCGTAAAAGACAAAATAAATACATACTACATAGAAGTTCCACATCTCACATTGTGTCATTAAAAAAGCCTATAGCAGCAGGAACAAAAGAGTTTTTGTATCTATTTGTTCTGCATTTAGGCAGACAGAATCTGCGGCCAGACTGCAACAACATGAAGCAGCCGTTTGGGTCGGCTAGGACTGACTGTACCCAGCAAGCATTTTTTGGTTGAAAAGACGTTTAAAAAACGTCTATGCTGACCGGTGAAAAGACGTTCAAAATTGGTTCAAAAGTGAAAGTTTGTTTACCGGCTATTTGTAGATGTCTATTCAACGTTCACATATAAACCATATTTCACCAGGAAATTTTGTATTGAAAAGTTTCTGCTTAGCTATTTAGTGTGCAGACATAGTGTTGTGGAGAAATTGCTGGAATCAAAGGTCAATGGTGAGGTCAGGAGTGAAGAAGTGTTCAGAAGTCTCTGATGTCTTATGCTGTAATATTTATTGACGCTTGATCGAGGAGAATTAGAGACACTCTCATAGTGCATCAGAAGTGCCTGAGTCGGTCTCACATTCTGCTGAACTCATCCTGGTGGATAGACTTTAAACCTCAAGATAACACCACAAATTTGGAGCTTAAAGAGTTTCAGGAGCCGGACCACACCTCAACCGCGCCACTTCCGACAGTCCTATAAATACCCTGCTAACCCTCTGGTTCCCTTCGTGCTCGTATTCCGCACGCCCTTCCCGCCCACCCAATTTCTTTCACCTTTTCTCCTCTCTTTCCTAGGGCCTGTCAGGGGGTCCGTCATGCCCGGGTGCTACGGCGGATTCCCTACCGAAGCTTCCCCACACCGCAGCATCAGACCCAAGAACTTCGCGAGATCACACTTCATCCGCAAACATTCATTTTGTCAATAAATCATTTTAACGTATCTTGTTGATGGTGTGGTCCATGCTAGTGAAACTATACGCCCAGAATTAGCCAAAGAGAATGTTTTTACCAAGGACGGTGTTATTGTCAACATATTCTAGTCTGGAGACACAGATGTCTGTTTACGTCAACGGCAAGCTTTCTATTATGTCTAAGCAGGCAGCAAGAGTCTCTTCGACCCTGGCCACCACAGTGTTGAGATAGACTGGCACCTACTGCTCCCAGTCAAAGCCAAACAATTAGTACTGCCGAGGACCTCAAGGCCCACACGTGACCTCGTGTAACCTAAGGATAGAAAATTCCATAACACATAGTATATTGTTATGGTGGATCATAACTGGTATGTTTCGCCAAGATTTTTCATTTGAAAGCAAGTATTGCAAAAGACGGTTAAATATGGTCTAAATATGAATGTTCATTAAACGTCTACATATAGCCGGTAAAAAAACTTTCACTTTTCAATCAATTTTGAACCAGTTTTGAACATAAACATTTTTTAAACGTATATGACGATTTTTAATGCAGCATTCAAAATACATTTTCATTGTTGTCATGCACTGTTAAAGTATAAAAATTGGGGGTATTATAATGTGTATATTAAATGTGTCCCTCTTTACCCATGGAAAAAGTCCGATAAAGCTTTCAAAATACACTTTTATTATTTTCTTAAATACAAATAGAATAGTTTTGTGTGTGTGTGTGTAATGTTGTGTAGTGTGTTGTTGGAACAAACAACAACAAAAAATATACAAGGAAATAAATAATGCTAGACCCACTCAGGTACACATTATCAGCTGACATTGAACTCAAAAAGAGAGTTGGCAAGTGTTGGTGGGTCACAGATTTAAAAAAATAAAGAAATATAAAACATGTTTTGAGTAATTTCACACTTTTTTGTTTACTATATAATTCCATATGTGTTCATTCATAGCTTTGACGCCTTCAGTGAGAATCTCATGAAAATAAAGAAAAAACATTAAATGAGAAGGTGTGTCTAAACTTTTGACTGGTAGTGTATATATATGTTTCTTTATTTTTTAAAATATGTGACCCACCAACACTTGCCAACTATCTTTTTGAGTTGTTGACAATGTCAGCTGATAATGTGTACCAGAGTGGTTTCAATTTAATAAAGTGTGCGCCAGATTTTTGAAAGAAAATGACCGAAAATGGCTGATTTTCAATATAAAAAAAATGATTGGAGGCAGGAGATTTTTTTACATGGTATCAGACCCTTGGATATGTCGAAGATTAGTAACAAAACTGATTTTGATGCATTAGTTTTTTTTGGGTTTTTTTGTAGTTTCGGTTTTTCAATTTTGCTCGCACTTATACCCTTAGCGGACATTTTTATCCGATAGACTTCCATCAAAACCACATTTTTTGATTGCAGAGCCACAAAAGTAAAAAAAAACAAAACAAAAAAACATGCATTCTTTGACTGTGATTTACCTTCTATCCAGGCTATGGAAACAGACTGCATGTTTCTAGGATTTTTCAATGGGCTTTTATATAGAAGGGCTTTGATATAGTTATGGATTTGATCAGCATTATGTCTGCCTGTGTGTGTGTGTGTGTGTGTCCTACACATTGTCTTGTTTTTTGTTTTGGTTTGGGGTTTTTTCGTCCTTGAGCAGCCGGTGACCTCTGTGTGACTTGCCGGACTACAGAGAGAAGCCGCGTTGACAAAACCCCCCAAAAAAACAGTGTGACAATCTTGGCCGGTCAGCATTGAACTTTCTCCCGGTTCATACTGACGTTTGGAGGCCATCTCTCCACCTGTAGCTCTCCACCTGTAGCTGCCTGTCGGCGCATCTGGCCACATCTCCAACTATTCGACTTAATTTGTACTTCTTTTCTTCATACTGTCTAGACTCATATCATATGACAATTTGTAACAATCTGTAACAATTTTATTTTCATTGGCAATTCAGGCGTGAACCAATCTAAAAACCAGTTCTTCCTTTCTTTCTCATCTGGAGTCAGATAACAAAGAATAAATTGTATGGAATATGTTAAACTTGCATGAAGTTGATACAAATCTGAACGTCGTGTTCATTTTAAACATGACTTATTATGAGTAATGCAAAGTCTGCTAACATTTAAGTTTAAAACGCGTCACCTCTCTTCCACAAGATTATTCAGGAAGTCATATTTTGTGTCACATCTACAGATATATAACAGCAGCAGTTATGTCCTTAAAGATTCAACTGCTTCGTTATGTCAACCAAGAAAGCCAAATCTTCCTGACAATCCTAGCAGGCCATAAATAATATATTATAAAAATGAAGCTTCGGGCCGCATGAAATCTGACATTTCTTCTTCACTTCTGACATTTCAGAAACACTTGTGATGTTCTTACCTTATTTGTCATGAATACAGCAGACTTATTTTCACCTTTTGTTCTTGTTTTTTATCTTTTCTGTTTCCTTTTTTCACTTCTTTAACTTGTTTTTCATCCCCCTCCCGCACCCTTCCTCTTCACCTTCATTGAATGTATTTTACTCTGACGTTTTATAGCAACAACCAGCTTTTTAAAAACCGTAATTGTAAATAGACGAAAAATTTTTTTACCTTGCAGGTGACAGACGAATATAAAAACAGCAACTGATCCCATTGGCAAACGACGTTCCATTCTGGCACACGTCGCTCCGCTTTTCCCTCTTTCTCGCTGACAAACAAGGAAACTTCTTCTTCTTCTTCTTCTTCTTCTTCTTCTTCTTCTTCTTCTTCGTGTCACAACTTTGCAGCGTAAATTGCGAGTCAGACACAGATGTAAAAGCTGCGTACACGAACTAAAGACAGCAGAGCACAGCGATACAACAGTCCACTTGACAGTATGCTGATTAACCGGCGTTGTTAGTTCGTTGAATGAAGACACGCTCAATCTCAGCGGAGGAGGCTGCGGTACTGCGGTCACGCTATCTACAGCCGCTTCATGGTGCATTCAAGTGCACCTCGTAAACTCGGAAATCAATAGAAGTTGGTTATTGTTCTTACTTTTATTTGTTGTAATACATACATCTGTCATTACTTTGTTTTACTGTATACTACATACCGTTTAATGATCAAAATAAAATGCTAAAACTATTGAAGCAAAACCAATTGCCCATCCAGATTCAATCTGCATAGTCAGATTATAAAAAATCATTAACAACACAAATCAAATTGTTTTCAGCAAACTCCACTGCATTCTTGTTCTACATCTCCCCAGGTGCGCCTGTGTATATTTTGAAGTCCTTTGACTGTACCATTTTCTAATAATCTCATGCTAAAATCATACCCAATACACATTGTATGGCTACAGAAGCAGTTTTTAAAAATTCATTAGAGAAAATTATCAAATTAAAAACTGCTTGCGTTTGCATTTTGTTTTGATCATTAAAACGTATGTAGTAAAACAACAACAAAGTAATGACAGATGTATGTATTTCAACAAATGAAAATAAGAATAAGCAACTTCGATAGATTTCTGAGTCTACGAGGTGCACTTGAAAGCACCATAAACCATGAGGCCGCTCACAGGCTTCACAGTACAAGCGATGTAGGCGGGCACTCGAGTTTCGAAGCGTAGATAGCGTGACAGCAGTCGGTGGATCTGATGAGCGGTCAGGGTGTGACGGGACGGAGAACTGTTAAATAAACACCCGATTTAACAGTCAAATCTTCCCGTGCGGGATTTTATTGTGTGAAGCATTTGTGTTACATGTTTTGTATGAAAAGTGCTATACAAATAAAGTTTAATTTATTACACTTGTGCCATTAAAGTAGAACCCTGTAATTCAAAAATGTAATTTTTAAAACATATTTTTTAAATTACGCAACAAAAATATTCCTATATTTGTTCACATTGTTTACAAAGACATTTGTCATGAATACAGCAGACTTATTTTCACCTTTTGCTATTCTTCTTATCTTTTCTGTTTCCTTTTTTAATTCTTTAACTTTGTTTTTCTTGTTTGTTTTGTTTCATCTGAATAAACTCATCAGAAAGGCAGAGTCCGTTTGTTGTTCGCGCTAAGCTTGTCACCCTGAGGAGGTGGTGGACAGGATGCTGGCAGTCATCCTGAAGGGCTCGTGTGAGTCAGGACCTACTGAGCTCCAAGCCCTGCGGCAAGTTGGCAAGTCGTAGCAGGGTTGGCCGGTGGTGGGGGGTTGAGGGGAGTCTATATGTAAAAGTCTATATGTGCTGAATCTGAATGTAACCGCTGTGAAACAATGAGGGAACCAGTCCCGGGCCAACAAACAGCAGACAATTTACATAAAAGTAAAAAAAATATGCAAACGTACACCTGAGAGTGTGCGTTTGCATATTTCTTTACTTTTATGTAAATGTACATTTCTCTAAGTACAAAACTGGTGTCTTATCATAACTGGAACTGTTCAGATGGTATTAGGATGATGCTAAACAAAACTCGTATGTAAAATACGAAATAGTTTACTGCAGGAATCTTTTTTTTATGTACTTTTTAATTTATTTTTTAGCTTTCTTCAGGCGGCCAAGGGATGGTTCGCCCAGGGCGTAAATCTAGACAGGACCGCCTCTGGCAGTGTTAGCTGTAATATGATACAATTACAAGTAACGGAGAGTCCTCACCCAATATTCCCTAAAAGTCCTGTGTAAAATTGATGAGCTTCTGGTGTTAAGGAGATGGACCACAGGATGTTTGAGTCTTGGCATGCCCAGCTCGTTCAAGAGCAAAAAATGCATTGAACTTTGTCACGAGACTTGATGATTACATTTAGACATTTAGTCATTTAGCAGACGCTTTTATCCAAAGAGACTTACAGAGAGGGGAAACATAGAAGATGATTGAGAGAAGAGTGTGCAAAGCTGTCATCAAAACAAAAGGAGACTGTTGAGCTTCGCGTCTTCACCGGCGTTGAATTCGGGGAATAATTTGACGGAGGCATTTATACATTTTAGCCATTTTAGTGTTGGCGTGTTTATTGACTGGAACACATCTTCTTCAGTCATGGAGGGAATGAACTCTGAACCCCAGGCGTAGCCCACAGGCTTGCGCCTCACCGTGGCGAAAACAAAACACTGCACCCCAGGAAACAGCAGCACAACCACATCTAAAACAACTGAGTACACTCAATAAAAGAATGTCTCTTAACACCACCACTTGTACTCAGGTTACAGAAATCCAAACAAAAATTACACACAATAAGATACAACACAGATGTGGACCTCTTCCACTCTTTTAGACACCAAACATAATACCTGCAAACTTTCTCAGTTTTGATTTGGTGACAGGTTTGGTCATAACGTCTGCAACCATCTCTTCAGTAGTGCAATATACCAGGGTCACTTTTCCTTCGTTTACTATGGACCTTATAAAGTGATATTTAATGTCCACATGTTTGCATCTTTGCCTGCTCACAGGGTTTTTGGCTAAGGCAATTGCTCCCTGGTTATCCTCATACACCACTGTTTGTGTGTATTTGTAATCATCAATACCTCCCAATAGCTGCTCTAGGTATATACACTCTTGTATAGTAGAGGCCAGAGCCATATATTCTGCCTCACAGGTTGAGAGGCAACTAGGCCTAACTCCTCACTGTCATTTCTCCTGAAACACAACTCCCTGTTTGTAGTGCCTCTGAGGTATCTTAGTACATGCTTCACAGTTACCCACTGTTCCTCTGTTGGTTCACAAAAGTATTGTGATAGCTTGCTTACCACAAGTCTGGACATGTACATGTTGTTAAATATATAAGGCTTCCTACAGCCTCTCTGTACATTTTAACATCACACATCTTAACAGCATCTTCTGTGTAACATAGTTTTTGATCACAAGGAGTTTCTCTGGGCTTACAGTTTTCCATATTAAACTTTTCCAATATCCTGTTGACATATGTCTCCTGTGACATCTTCACACATCCATCAGACTGAGTGAAATCGATACCGAGAAAATGCTTACGCCTACCCAAATCTTCCATCTTAAATTTTTCTGAAAGCATCTCTTTTACATCCATCACAGTGGTCTGCTGGGTTTTGTTTGAAGTCATTTTCAGTTAGACAGTCATGTAAAATCCTATTCCAATTTCGGCCTGATTGCTTTAGACCATACAAAGATTTCTCCAGCTTACACACCAGACCCTCCCTTCTTCATAACCTTCTGGTTGATCTGTGTAGATCTCATAATCGATGGGAGTGTGTAAATAAGCTGTTTTTACATCCATTTGGTGGATTAAAAGGTTCTCCTGTGCTGCTTTTTGTAGCAATATCCTTACACTTGTCAAATTTGCTGTTGGAGAGAAAGTTTCACCATAATCGATTCCCATCTTTTGGCTGTAACCCTTTGCTACAAACCTTGCTTTGTGCTTTTCTTTGCCCTCAATGTCACTCTTAACAGAATAAACCCATTTACCCCCCACTGTTTTCTTGCCCTTTGGCAGAGGAGTCAGAGTAAATGTGTTGTTTTCCTTTAATGACTGGATCTCTTCGTCCATTGCTTTAACCCACTGTTTTGAGTTAGGTGACTCCATGGCTTCCTTAAATGTATGTGGGACACCACACATTGCCCTGTAACAGTAATCCATGGTAATATGTATCCCATCACTATCACTGTTGTCTGTTGGTTTTCTCCTTTCTCTTATAGGATACCTCCCACCAGCAGATTCACTACCTGTCTCACTTGACTTTTCTTTGTCACACTCATCAGATGTACCGCCTTGTGGATTTTTACTTCTCACCCTTGATTCCCGAGGCTTCTCAGTGCTCTCATAAACCTCCTGTGTGACTTTATCTGTCCTAGAATGTCTCACTCTCTGTCTGTGTTTGCTTTTCCACATTTACCTTGTTCACAAATTTAACAAGTCTGTGTTTTTGGATCCTCTCAGTGTCAGGGTAGTAAACCAAATAAGTGGGGCTGTTCTTGTCATAACCGACAAAAAGTCTCCGGTCACATCTGGAGTCAAGCTTTCCCTTGTTCTGTTTGTATGTGTAACATACAGACCCAAATTTATGCATTTTGGACAAATTTGGCTTTTTATCTGTCAGCATCTCGTAAGGAGGGGTCTTCCCTGTTCGTTTATTAAAACATCTGTTTCGTACTATGGCCGCTGTTTGGACAGCGTAGTTCCAGATACATTTGGGTTAGCTGACTTTCGATTAGCATACATCTGCCCATTTCAAAAACAGTACGCCAGCCCCTTTCAGCTGTACCGTTTTGGTGAGGTGAATATGGGGCTGATGTCTCATGCTTGATGCCATTCTTCCTTAATAGCGTCTGGAAGTCCTTGCACATAAACTCTGTACCATTGTCAGATCTGATACACTTGACTTTTCCATATGGGGCAGTATGTGCCAGGAACTTTTCAGTTGCCTGCACTGTATCACTCTTTGTCTTAAGAAAGTATACAAAAACTGCATTTGAATAATCATCAGTGAATGAGTGCACATATTTGTACCCAATAGACTCATTAGCCGCTGGACCTGCTAGGTCTGTGTGTACCATCTGTAAAGGAGCCTCTGCTCTCTTATCAGGGTCTCTACTTCGGGTTTGAACAAACTTTCCCTGAATGCATACCCCACACTCTTGATCAGGCTTATTAGCCTTCCCCTTAATATGCATACCATCAACCACATTTTGTAATCTCAGTACATCTTCATAGTTGCAGTGGCCTAATATTTCATGCCACGTCTGCATGTCGTGGCAAACATTACACTTATCACTGTCCTCATCCTCAGTGTGCAAATAATAGAACTTACCATACACATGAATGTTAAACCTGGTACCGTCTTTATGTGTCAATGTGTCCTGTCTGGGTCCTCGATCTTGAAGGCATAATCCGTTGCAGCTCTCATCTGCGGCTTTCCTCGCTCCATCTTGTTTATCTTTACGTCTACAAGTGGCATCGCCGTGGGTGTCACTCTTACAGTGACTGCACTATGTCTTTCGCCGACATGCTCTTGCTCGGTGACCCTTCATGCCACACTTAAAACATACAATGTCCGCATCTTCATTATTCCTATCCCGTGCACTTGACTTGGCGGGCCTTCGTCCGGCTCTCGCCACAGTCTTCATCACATTGTCACTGGACTCCGCTGCGGTCAGCTTCTCTGTGGCTTCAAAACTACGCAGCTTTGTTTTGAATTCTGCAAATGTTATATTGTCCTCATTATGTGCTACATATACAGCAAATGGCTTAAAACTTCCAGGGAGCCCTTTTAAGCCCACAGCAATAAGCAGACCATCTCCTAGTGTTTCACCTGCGTTGCGCAGCGACGTAATGGCGGTCTGATGATGTAGTCTGTCACCGTCTCGCTGCTCGTCTTCTGAAGCGATGTCAGCATGGTGTAGAGGTTGATAATGCGGGGCTTCCCCTTCCCGGCATAGTATTCCCTCAAAAGTTTCAGTGCTTTTCTTGCATTATCAGGCGCTTCCCTCATAATCAATGAGAGGCTCTCGTCGTCCAAAAGTTGGATCAACTCGGCATACGCATCAGCGTTCTTCTTGCTGTCGGCCGCTACCTCAGCTTCGCCGTTAGGTTCTCTCAGAACCGTATTCTTTAATCCTAATGAATGTAAATGTCCCAACACTTTAGTCTCCCACAGTTCATACTTGGTTTCATCTCCGTCGAACATGAGTCGAGACAACCTGCTTGTTCCTCGTGACTCCATGACCGGCGGTTAAACATGAGAAGAAAAAAAAACTATTCCCGGAGTTGCTCCTGGGCCCATAACCTGTTGAGCTTCGCGTCTTCACCGGCGTTGAATTCGGGGAATAATTTTATTTATTTCATTTTAGTGTTGGCGTGTTTATTGACTGGAACACATCTTCTTCAGTCATGGAGGGAATGAACTCTGAACCCCAGGCGTAGCCCACAGGCTTGCGCCTCACCGTGGCGAAAACAAAACACTGCACCCCAGGAAACAGCAGCACAACCACATCTAAAACAACTGAGTACACTCAATAAAAGAATGTCTCTTAACAGAGACTACTTTGAAGAATCTTCATTATATAAAACACATTTTGCTTTGTTTACACTTCAAGGTTCAAGGAATCTTTATTATCCCTGAGGGGCAATTTGTTGTGCAGATGTAACATAAATTCAAGATTCAAGATTCAAGATGTTTTTATTGTCGCTGAACAGGTTCAGTGAAATTGACATAGCAGCTCCCGTGTGCAAAGGAAAATAGCAGCGAAAATACAATAAAAAACAATAGAATACAATAAAATACTATAAAATACAATAGAATACGATAAAATACTCTGAATAAAATACTCTGAGAAATTACTAATTATATATATATTATATATAAATTACTAATATTATACAGTATGTATGCATGAGTGTATACATACACTCGGGGGGGGGGGGGTTCTCAGGGTGTGTGTGAGAATGTGAGTGCTCTTGTGTGGCTTCAGGGGGGGATGGGTGTGTGTGTATTGCGTGTATCTCTCTCTCTCTTACTCTCACTACTACTTCTGATGTTCACCTACGCCCAACCCAAAACATCCTGTCAAACTGAGGTGAGTCATTGTTATGACCGTCAGATCAGTTAAAATCAATGCATGCTAGTAGAGACAATAAAACAGATGGAAGTGACAAGGGTGTCACTTTTTTTGTTGGCTGAACGCCCAGAAGTTTGTGAGCATTTCACGCGGAGCCGAGCGGAGGGCCGCTTCTGAAAGACACTGTTAATTTCAGCCCAACATTGAGCAAATCATAACTCTCAGTAGAAACATGATATCATACATTCAAAGGTAAGAAAAGTTTCAATAAAACAACAATAAAATATTCTCATAAAAGTCTTGTCGACGTTATAATTATGTAGTTTCCAATAAAAGAACATGCGCTGATGAGATTTTTTTGCATGCAGCGTCAACTTCATCAAAGATAATGCCGATGTATTTGTATTGTTCCATGACACCGACAGCTTTACCATTTATGATGGTAGCAGGGGGATTCTTTCTAAAAATCGATCAGCATTTCTTTAGTTTTAGCTATTGATGTTAATAAAAGACGACTTTCACCACTCGGTAAAATCATTTTAAAAAGTCTTTGTCGTTGCTCGTCAGCAGTTGGCAAGCTTAATGATATGACGCGCCGTGTTGTGTCCGTCACACGCAGATCAGTTAAAATCCACGCTAGTACAGACAATAAAAAAGATTAGGTTCACTCTGCTTTTGCTGCTGTTCGCCATCACAACACTAATCAAACAAACAAACTGCATTTGACAAAGCTTTGGTGATCAAAAGAATGATGTGATTCTGGTGTTGTCTCAAATAAGGTGAAGTTTATATGAAAATGTAAATCAATGTTCTGTTATAACAGATGCAATTGTCTTTAGAGTGCAAAGGTGTGTGCAGGCTATTAGTTGAATTTGAGATATAATCCCCGTCCCTTCTTGTTCTCGCTCCCTTTAGTGTTGCCTGGCATAAATTGAAAGCATTTTACTTTGCAGTCATATCAATTTAATCAAGATAGGGTTAAATTAAAGTGCAACATTTAACACACATTGTTACTAAATAGCTCTCAGTAGAGGAATGAGTGACCACAAATATCACCAGTAGTAGCCATTTCTTGCTCTCTCCATGCAGCATCTGAACTTGTACCTACAGTGCTCTCTAGTGGCAGACACATGAATGATGGAAACAACATCTCTCTGTGTAAAAGATTACTCTTAAATAAAATGAGTACCAGCACACAAACATAACACAAACACACAACACTCTTGCTACATTTCACTATGATTGTACCTTTATGATTATATGTGACAATTAAATTCACCTGAACTGAACTGAATGTGTGTGATGTAATTCTTCAAACCTTGTTAACCATTATACCCACACTATGAAGTAACCACAATCACCTGAGCTTTTCATCCTCCAAGACAACGCAGGTTATAACATAATATACAGTCTTCATGCCATTTGTATTGAGAGCAGAAAGGTCATCTGGAGGAGGAGGAGGACAGCATCAGTCTGTGGTTTCCTGCTTTCAGAGTATCTACTCGTTTCAAGTCAGTGAACTAAAATTAAACTATGTGTTTATGTGTTTTGTTTTTTTTAGATTTTCTTTTTTGTTGTTTTTTTTTGGCCTTTTCAAGCCTTTATTTGACAGAGACAGCTGAAGAGTGACAGGAATACGGGAAGAGAGAGATGGGGAAGCAGCAAAGGGCCACAGGGCAGATTCGAACACTGGGCCTCTGCGGCAAGGACTGAGCCACTGTGGATGGGGCGGATGTTCTACCAACTGAACTAACCAACACCTGCCTTATGTGGTTTTGACAGGAAAAACACAACTGACTCTGACCCAGTGGTATATCTGTTAGAGCAAAACAGAACAGTCTCTGCCACGGACATTTTCGCACTAGGCCACATAAAGTCAGTCGACAGTCAGTCAGCTCCTTGCTTGCGTGTGACATGATTTGTAATGTGCAGGGGCGATGCATCACGTACAAACCAACAGTGTGTTGGAATGGTATATGTTTATACTTCTCATCCAATCACAATCAAATTCACTCTATCATGGATTAAAGAAAAAAAAATCTTTTGACTGAAAATGTTTCAAGCTGCAGCCAAGTCATATTCCCCATTTGCAATTAGTGAAAGATGTTACAGGTAACGTTACTTGACACGTGCTGAAAAAATAAGAGAAGATTTACAGCCCCACTGCACTCATAACCATGTTCTCTAATGCAGACATCAAGTTTAAATACTTGACAGACACAGTTTTACAGCAGGATGCTTTAAAGAGCTGTTCTGTTCACACTTTTCTTTATTGTCATTTCAATGTCATTTTTAATCTATTAAATCAAACTGTAGCTCCTCCAGTGACAGGCATGAGGCAAGAGGTCTTTATTAAAATACAGGGCTTTATTGCTGGTCAACCCGTGAGAACTGGGTTAAAGAAAGAAAACATAAATTAACAAAAAAATAATGCTGTATGCACGTCTCATAAATCTTATGTCACAACATAGCATAGCTACAACTAATCACTTTTACAATTGGCTTCAAGGAACTCAAAATTGCACATATTACACTTTCACTGCACATAAACATTATGAATAACAGCTAACATACCTCGTTGCTGCTAATCACAAGGAGGTGCTAAACATCCTTTTACAGTCTTTTGTCTCTTCTTCTATCTTCTATCTCTATTCTGTCTCTCTTCGCTTCTCTATCTTATATTTTCATAACAACAACACTAACAGACTGTCATTCTCTGTCGCTAAAAAGGCGCTCGGGCGGAACCAATAATATAGTTCCGTCTACCTGTAATGCAACCTATGCAATAAGCAATTATGCAATTAGTCTTTGATTAGTCTTTAATTAGTTTTTCATTAGTCTTTGTGTGTGTGTGTATTTCAATAGTTTCAACACAGAAAGGTTTGCTCGTTCTAGCTAGCTACGGTTGCTAAGGAGCTACTTGACACCGTTGCTAAGGGGCGGGGTTTAGCGACGAGTGGCTTTGTTTTGACACGTGACGTCCAAAGATCAAAGGGAAAGTTTTGGTCAGGGTATAAATAGGACAAGAATCAACAAGATTTCATCTTCGTTGGGATTTTTCAGAAAACTTCCACGATACATCGAGGAGCGAGCACAAACAGCAAAGACACCATGAGTTCAGAAAATAACGATACGATGGATCAGGAGCCTCCACAGGTCTCATCAGAGAGGATTCAGCCACTTGTCGACTTGATCGTGGACCAGCTGACGGCGACACAGTGGGACAAAGTGACATCTGGGTCAATAGACGACGAAACGAAACGTGTCATAACAGACATGTGTGTGGATTTTGTTAATGCTTTGTGTAAAATTGTTCTCGAGGCATTTGAAAATCCCCTCGCACACACAAAGCGCGAGACTGCAGAATGTCCAGAAATGATTTTTGAGGAAGAAGTCCAGAAGTACCTGGGGACCTCCATCACTGACGCTTTTGTGACCGTGACTGGCAGCCCAGTGTCCACAAAAAGTGCACAAAGACTGACGGAACTGGTGAGCAGAGAAGTTACAGAGAGGATCAACTCACCGGCAGAGGTAGGCAGCACAGGCAGCGAGTTTAAAATCACCCGTAGACTGCAGATCATTGTCAAACACGTGATCAGCATGCTTAAAAACTACAAAGCCAAGATGACATGTGCGTCCAGGTCACGTACTGTTGATTCACGGAGTCCAGATACGGCAGCTGAGCGCACAAGTTCGACAGAGCAGGAGAGTCTTCGGGAGCACACTCCAGTCTCTCTGATAGGACCAGAAGACCGTTGTTCAGTAGGAAGCTTCATTGATACGACCACCGAAGCCGTAAAGGAGATCCTATTGGAACACGTGAGTGACCCTGAAGTGAAATCTAATGCTGACATTTCAGAAGAAGAACGTCTGCAGATTGTCAACAGCATTAAAGAAGACACAGATGAAGCAGCGTGTGAAATTGCTCACTACATTTGGAGCAACAGAGAGGAGTTTGGACTGGATAATGATGGCACACCAAGACCAGAGGCCCAGTCCAGCAGGTTAAACTGCTGGAACGTCGTGGCAAACAAGATCAAGAGCCTTTTTGCCCGCAAATTTGCCAAGGAGGCCATCGCCAGCTTCATAGTGAAGCTGAGAACAAAACTGAACTGCAAGAAGACACCACTGGATGTCCTGATTCCAGCAGCAGACAAAGTGGTGCAGGACATGATCCCAGAAAACTCTGATGAGTGTGCCTACAAAACCATGGCCATCTACATCAACAACGGCCAACATGAAGCGCATTCTCAGCAGCTGGGGCACATCATATTTGAGACTCTTCAACGTGTCCTTGGAGCCAGGAAGATAAATCAGGTCACGATCCAAACTGAGGTAGACAAGTTCATGAAGATGATGCGGAACTGGCTCAACCAGCAGACACAGAAGCTGACCAAGAAGAACAACCGCGTGGACGATAGTCTGAGGAGGATTCAGGGGAGCGCTGGATCTGCCGGAGCTCCCAGAGGACACTGTGACACCTGTGGAATCAGCAGCACCTTCCACCACTGCTGAGTCAGGTGTCAATGGTGATGAAGACGTCGCTACCACACCAGTATCAGAGCTAAGACCACCATCCATAACCGATGAGCCAGGTGATGAAGACATATCTAACACACCTGTATCTGAGCTAAGACCACCACCCATAACCGATGAGCCAGGTGATGAAGACATCTCTACCACACCTGTAACTGTGGTAAAATCACCGTCTATTACCGATGAGCCAGGTGATGAAGACATCTCTATCACACCTGTAACTGAGGTAAAATCACCGTCTATTACCGATGAGCCAGGTGATGAAGACATCTCTACCACACCTGTAACTGTGGTAAGACCACCGTCCATAACCGATGAGCCAGGTGTCGGCGATGAAGGTAACTCCGTCACACCTGTGTGTGATAGATCCCCATCCATCGCTGATGAAGATGATGACGACTACTCACCCAAGTTTGAGTCCGTAACACCCAGAGTCACTGATGAGCCAGCTCTCAGTGACAGCACCCGACCTGCAAATTTTTACCATGTGACGATAGCGGTGGCGCTGGTACACCAGTGCCTGAAGAAGACGCGGGTTTCAGTGTCTGATGATAACAGAAAGAAGATGGTTTCAACTCTGAAAGACATGATGCGCACAGGCGGTATAGACTTTAAATCTATCCAGCCAACAGGAGACCAGATAAAGATGATAGTCAGGGCCGTGCACAAGGATCTGTGTGCAATCATGGGCGGCAAAACTGCGGTGGCGCTTAGCCTGCAGTCAGAGGACTCAGCTGTTTACGAATGTGTAATTGAGTCTCTGAAAAGACAGCTGGTAAAGCCCAAAAAGCCCGGCATCAAGAGGTTCTTCATCTCACTTCTCCACACAGTGAGCAAGCCATTCCAACGCTGCCCATGCAGCATATGTGACTAAAAAACAGTTGCAAGTCCGTCTTCGTGTTCAACACGTTGGCTCTTGCAACTGTAAGGTCACTGTGTTGCCGTGGTTTTCTCCGAGTGCTTCGGTTTCTCCACTTTTAAGTCATAAAAAAAAAAACATCAAAATAACATCAAAGTAACATCAAAGTAACATCAAAGTAACATCTTCCCAGTGATGAGGTCAGGGTTCAGTTCTGGGCCTTGACCTCGTTGCTGTGAGGAGTTTACAGTGTTCACGGTGTTGCTGTGGTTTCCTCCGAGTGCTTCGGTTTCTCCACTTTTGAATTATTCATTCAAAAAAAAAAAAAAACATCAAAATAACATCAAAATAACCAACCTGAACTTGACTCAGGACTCCGGGCCCCAAAGATCTGCAGGCTCTTTAGTGTTCACTGTGCCTTTCCAGCGTTGGTGTGAGGAGTTTACAGTGTTCACGGTGTTGCTGTGGTTTCCTCCGAGTGCTTCGGTTTCTCCACTTTTGAATTATTCATTCAAAAAAAAAAACATTAGTTGAGCACACTGTCCTACCTGCCTGAGTGTTCAACCAGCAGATGATGCAGCAGTTCTACGGCTCCCATAGGTCTGCACGGGTCAGGGTTAGGTTATAAATCATAAAAAAAATTAATAAAAAAAAACAACAACAAAAATACATTTCTGTTATAAAATCTTTCTTTTCTCAGTATTTGTAGCACAGATGTAGCTGTGTAACTCAGGCCGAAGTTCTGCTGAATAAAAGAACAATCTGTATTATAAATAAATAACGTCCTGATTTCTGGTTTTTCAACATAAATTGAATATATTTGGGTTTTGCCTGTCGCTCACAGCAACAAACATATGTTGTCCTGGACTCTGGGAACTTGTGATGGACATTTTACACAATTTATTCTCATTTTAAAGAATAAAAAAGTATATAATAATAATAATTTAAAAAAAGGTTTTCTTGCAGCGCTGCAAAACAAAATGAAAAAATAATTTCAGAAACTAAACAGTGAACTCTTTAGTTATCACTGAAATATCTTTGATCGTTAAAATCAATATTAAATTCAATATGGACAGCAAGAAATGACAGCATATTAAACAACTGGGTCGTTCATTCCACTGCAAGACACAGAAAACACTACTGTGACTTTCTATCTTCATCAAAGTGCCAATAAAGGAGGGTATTAATATTTTATTTTCACAGCAGATGATTTGAAAGGAGACAATCAATAATGGTACACAGTGAAAACATGTAGGCTAAAGTCTAACATGCAGTAGTATATACTCCTCCTGCCTGGTCTTGATGAGTTGATTTGGGTGAATGAATCTAAAACTGAAATAAGTTCAATAGAGACAAACAGACATATATTCACCAACAGATAACTTGTTGTTTTTAGGAGCTACAGTGAAGACATTCTTTTGGGCTTCACACATTGTGAGGATGAACTTCAGACATTTAATGACTGTATAAATATCACTCATCCTACTTTTTTTGACTGTGCTGTGTTCAGCCTGGACATGATGCAGGTCTTCTGGTCCTACAGGTCCACACGGGGGCCTCAGTGTTCAACACTGTGGCCTCTGTGGCAGCTCTAAGGTCAGGGTTCAGTTCCAGGCCTTGACCCCGTGTTGCTGTGAGGACTACACATGTGCTCGCTGTGTCGGCCTGGGTTTACTCCCACTGTGTTGGTTTTCTCCTCTCAGGTTTGAAACAACAGAAAATAGAAATGAACTGATTTAGTGTGTTCTCAATAATCAGGAGAAGTGACACAATCCACAGCAGACACGACAACAGTAGTTACAGAATACGACCAGCAGGTGTCGCACTGTGTCAGAGAGAGAAATGTGGATATGTTGGCAGCTCCACAACAAACAAACAAACAGATCAGATCAGATAATTAATGCAATTAACGTCATTTTAACTGCATCATTGTAATAATGCTCTTATTCGCCGCACGTTATGTGTGTTAATAAACTATAGAGGCTAGAAACTCTGTGAGAGGAGTGTTTGAATTGCAGCATTATGTCATAATTTGCAGAGGTGTCAAAGGTATTCACATTCATTACCCAAGTAGAAATATAGATACGAGGGTTTAAAAAGACTTCTGTAGAAGTTGAAGTATCAACTCAAGCTTTTTACTCAAGTAGAAGTGTAAAAGTACTGGCTTCAAAACTACTTAAAGTATAAAAGTAAAAGTAATGTAAAGAAGGGAAAAAAAGACATTAAATGTTATAGGCCCCGCGTCACAGGGGCCCGTAGTGCTCTACACAACCTCCCCCCAAAAAACATCATTTTTCTAAAGGCCATAATGTTATATCAAAATGTTAATGTTGAAAAATTTGGGATGCACTGGGCTACCTGTTTCAGCCTCATATATGGCCAATGAAAATGAATGCATTTTAGTATAATGCAAATACATTAAAGAACCATACTGTATATGTGTGCTACTGAGCATTAACATGTGTTACATGGAGGGGAAGATATGATGACTAGTTATATGCCTATAAGTATTGTAATGGTATACATGCTATGCTATGTATAACCGCACTATACAGTATAGTGCTGTCAAAATTAATGATTAATACAAGTGATTAATCAAAAAAAATATAGTTCTGATTAAAAAAAAAAAAAGATTTCCCTTGAGTTCTCTTGAGTCTCTGCCACGGACATTTTCGCACTAGGCCACATAAAGTCAGTCGACAGTCAGTCAGCTCCTTGCTTGCGTGTGACATGATTTGTAATGTGCAGGGGCGATGCATCGCATACAAACCAACAGCGTGTTGGAATGGTATATGTTTATACTTCTCATCCAATCACAATCAAATTCACTCTATCATGGATTAAAGCAAAAAAAAAAAATCTTTTGACTGAAAATGTTTCAAGCTGCAGCCAAGTCATATTCCCCATTTGCAATTAGTGAAAGATGTTACAGGTAACGTTACTTGACACGTGCTAAAAAAATGAGAGAAGATTTACAGCCCCACTGCACTCATAACCATGTTCTCTAATGCAGACATCAAGTTTAAATACTTGACCGACACAGTTTTACAGCAGGATGCTTTAAAGAGCTGTTCTGTTCACACTTTTCTTTATTGTCATTTCAATGTCACTTTTAATCTATTAAATCAAACTGTAGCTCCTCCAGTGACAGGCATGAGGCAAGAGGTCTTTATTAAAATACAGGGCTTTATTGCTGGTCAACCCGTGAGAACTGGGTTAAAGAAAGAAAATATAAATTAACAAAAAAAATAATGCTCTATGCATGTCTCATAAATTTTATGTCATAACATAGCATAGCTACAACTAATCACTTTTACAATTGGCTTCAAGGAACTCAAAATTGCCCATATGCAGGTCAGGGTCCTGTATCTGCGTCGCGATGGTAGCAGTATGAATGATGAGTTGAGGGGGTGGCTGGGGTCGTGTGCTATACTGAGTGCTCTGCGTGTAATGGCTGTATTTTTGAGGTCTGAGAGGTTGGGGGTGGGGAGACCAATGATTTTGGAGGCGTGGTGTGTTATGCGTGCCAGTATGTTCTTATTTGAGGCAGTTAACATGTTATAGAAGCAGGTTGAACAGTAGAGGATGACGGGTTGGACTATGCATAATAGAGTAATAACAGAAGTTGGGGGGCAACAGAAAGTGCTTTGAGTTTGCGGATGGCAGAGTCTTTGGTGGCAGCGTTTGTGGATGTCAGTGGTGTGATGATCGAAGTTCAGTTTATTGTCCAGGGTGAGTCCGAGGTATTTGATGGACTCCACAATATCTACTGATTCACCGTTGATTATTGTGGGGTTATGGATGAGGTTGTGTGCTGAGCTGTGGATGCTGGAAGTGTTAATGATGAGTTATTGTCGTTAAGGAGTGCAAGTACGGCAGTGTCATCAGAGTATTTAATGTATGTGGTGACAGGTGAGGGGCTGGTGCAGTCATTGGTGTAAAGGGTGAACAGAAACGGGCTCAGGACACAACCTTGTGGGGCTCCTGTGTTGGTGATGATGGTGGAGGATGTAGCAGTGCCCACTCTGACTGTCTGTGGTCTGTTGCTGAGGAAACTGTGGACCCAGTGAATGAGGAGTGGAGGGATGCTGAGGTGGTGCAGTTTCTTGATCATCTGATGGCGCTGGATGGTGTTAAACGCAGAACTGAAATCAATGAAGAGGATTCTGGTGAAGTTGCTGGGTGATTCCAGGTGCTGTAGGAGGGAGTGAAGGAGGCATGCCACAGCATCCTCAGTCCCCCTTTTGGCCTTGTAGGCAAACTGATGCATGTCCAGATGTGGTTCAACAAACGGGTGGATGATGTTAAGTATCAGTTTTTCAAGGCATTTCATGACAATGGAAGTGAGTGCAACTGGCTGGTAGTGATTTAGTTCTGAGGGGCGGGGTTTTTTGGGTACTGGTGTGATAGTGGATGTTTTCCAGAGGGTGGGTACTGTAGCAGTCCTGTAGGATTCCCAGAAGATGTCGTGGAGGATTGGGGAGAGCTCTGTGGCACGGTCTCTGAACACCCTCGCCTGATTGCCGTCGGGTCCCCGGGCCTTGCCTGGCTTACACCTGGCCAGCTGCCGGCACACGTCATCCACTGTGAATGGTGCCTGGTGTGTTGTCTCCAGGATTGGCAGGATTTCTAGCAGAGTCTTGCAGTCCTCAGAGCAGTTGCTTCTGTCGAACCTGGTGTAAAATATGTTCAGGTCGTCTGCGAATGAGACTGGGTCATTTATTGTGGAAAGTGTGGTTTTAGGTTTCGGGTCCCACCCTGTGAGAGTTCTTACTTTTTGAAAGGCCTGTCTTGTGTTCATGGTGCAATTTCTGTCTATAGTTGAGTTTTGCTGTGATGATGTCGTTTTTGATTTGACGGCTTATGGTCTTGAGTGAAGGCCAGTCTTGTCGTTTAAAGGCTTTTCGTTTCTCCCTAAAACATGAGAATGTTCCAAGATAACGCAGTTTATGATATAATATAGTCCTTATGTCATTTGTATTTGGTAGCAATGTCAGATAAAGGAGGAGCTTTCAAGACACAGACAGTTCATGTGGTTTCCTGGTTCAGCAAGAGCAGGAAGTTTTTTGTCTGTTGAGAGTGCAGACAAAACCTTCTGGCTCACGGCACAGGTCACATGAACTCTAATTTCAGAGCAGACAAACTATATTCTCATGTGAACTGCATTCAGTCTGCATGTATCATTGGTGCAATGTAAAGTGTTCAAAAATATCAGGTCATATGAAATGGCCTGCATGAAGAACAGAAGACTTTTGTTTGGTTTGTTTCCTGGTGCAGAATGAATACTGTGTCATTGCATGCTTTTTCTTTGTCACACAGTGTTTTCAATGAAAACATTTACAGCTATCTATACAGCTACAGTGATGTCAGTGAGAGGCGTTAAATATCAAGCTATGAGAAAGGAAGTGATTGTCATTGCAAGTGCAGTGAGCAATAAGTTCAAGTGTTAAAGTGAGGCAGATGACCTGTTGTAGTTTTTATGTCGTGCAGATGATCTCTTGTTCTCTCTTCTTTTCAAAATATTTAATTGTCTCAGGGACCAAAGATGAAAATTATCTTTAAGCTAACTCTGGTGCAGGCTGAAGCAGAATAGTTCTCACTTTAACACTTTAAGAGGGCTTAAAGAGGAACTTTAAATATAGAAGTTGATTTGTTTGTGTCTTTAACAGGTTTGAAGGCTTATGTGGTTTTGACAGGAAGAATGCAACTAAGTCTAACACTGTGATGTATATGTTAGAGCAAAAACAGACCACACAAACATCACTGAAGTCCGACAAGACAACCAGACAGAGACTCTATAATGTCTATCTTTGTGATACTGGGACTGCTGGTCTGCATAGAGGCGCCAGGTAGGATAAGAACGCTGTCTAATTAAATGTTATTAACAAATGCAGCAATGATGGAGAAATTAACCAAGTAATTATATACGAGGGATTGATTTCTAAGAATTACTGTACATAAAGTGATTTCATACAGTAAATATGTCCTGTTTCTTTGTGTTGACTTAAAGACGTGGTTAACAGTTTAAGACTTAAATCAGTCCAAGAGTACGTTGTAATGTGATCACAGTGTGTGTGAAGAGGTTTAGTCAAGTTCAAGTAAAATTTACCACTTCTGTCAAGAGGAACTCAGTTCCCTAATCTAAAAAAATAGTCTGTTTTTCAGAATAAAGCCAACAACTCTCTGAACATTAACTGACCTATGTGAGTTAAAACATATGTGAAGGAAATATTGACATCTTTATTACAAAAATAGAGCAATGATATGTTTGAGGTTCTTGGTCAAAGCTACTTTGACAGATGGACAGAAGGAGCAAAGCAGCAAAGCATTGAGAGCAGACAGAGTGGATAGACTGCAGAGTTAAAAAGAAAAAGAGTTTCAGGGTGTTGGTTGGCTCAGTTGGTATAGCATCAGCTTGTATCCATTTGGAGACAAATGGTGAAGCTTTTTGTAGTTTGTTCACTTCAAGCAGAATTTTCAAGGAACACCAAAACAAAAAATACATTTTCTAAACATAAAAACAAATAACTAGAATGTTGAGTGACTTTTTTGTGAAATTACATTTATGACGGACGCTCGTTGACAGTAAAAGATTTTTGCTCAAGACCATTTTGACACATGGACACGAGGAGGTATGAGTCAAAGTTGGTGAACAATATTGTGGGTTAAAGGGAGGAAAAGAGAGAACAACACGGTGTGAGAAAGTTCTTTGTTTTTCAGAAAATACTGAAAAGAAAGACTCTATTCCTCTATCCTGAGGCAAGCTGTGTCATGAAACAAAGTCAGTTCAAGGCATTTTTAAAGTAATTTTCTGAGGGTAAACAGTTTTGAACTGATGATTCAGTGTGTTCAGTCATTTGAAAAGCAACATAATATTTAGTATTACAGACTAAAAGAAATGTGTGTAATAGTGAATGTTGATATTTTGTGTGTGATTTTTATTGTATCATGTGTCTCCTGTTTTTACAGGGTCCAGTGCTGTGACTCCTGTGTTTGTGAAGAAGGGAGATGATCTGCTTCTGAATGTGACGAACGCTGATGTTCCTCAAAAATTTATCATTGTTGCATGGAAAATCAGAGAAAATATTTTAGTCACATTTTCACAGCAAGGCGAACCAACAGTCTATGATGCTTACACTGGAAGGGTTGAGACTTCTGTGAAAAAATTCTCTGTGAAATTGAAGAATCTACAAGAGGCAGACAGTGGGGTTTATACTGTACGAGTGACAGCTCAAAAAGAACAAACACTGGTTGAATACAACGTCACAGTTCAAGGTAGGTTTGTTAACATTAACACTGATAGACTTTCTGCTGCCATGTCTTTAAAACATCTCACACAAACTCTCCCTCCTCAGCTCCAGTGTCTCCAGTTGGACTGACAGTGGACTCTGTGTCCGACAGCTCAGACTCCTGTAACCTCTCTGTGACCTGCAGTACACAGGACTCTCACATCAGCAGCACTTTCACATGTGACACTCAAACCTGCAGTCAGGAGGGAGGAGAGCGATCAGAGGTCACAACCTCTGGTGCTTCTCTCCATGTCTACCTGGAGAATGACTCCATCATCTGTAACCATAGCAACCAGGTCAGCTGGACCAAAAACATGATGAACATCCAAGATTTCTGCCCTCAACATGCTGGTAAGACTGAAAAACAAAAAGAACTAACCGATGATAATTCACAGTTTGGAGTCAGGAAAACTTTTATATGTCTGAGCCAGCAAATTTTGAACATGACTAAACGCTGCAGCAATGAAATATAAACTCAACTAGAAAGTACAGAAGCCGAGGTTCAAACCAGGAACCTTCTTGCTGTGACAGTGCTATTACAACCAAATTAACAATGCATCAATATAAAACTGTTATTAACAGTCTGTAAAACACAGCTGCACTTCACATGTATTTTGACATGAGAAAGTTCCTTCAGTAAACTACAAAGTGCTGTCCACACACTGTGAGAGGAATGACTGTTTTGCTGCTTCCACTCCTCTTGTGCTGCAGTGTCACAGTCTGCATGAGTTTTGTCATGAAACCAGCTGTTTTGTTGTGTTTCAGGTTCAGAGTGTGTCTCTGCTGGTATCTCTGTGTGCCTGGTGAAGACAGTCGTGTTCTCTGTCGGTCTGATCATCATGGTGTCCGCCGTCATCACTGTTCATATCATGGAGAAGCTCAAGAAGAAAAAATAATGAAAGTAAAAGAGTTTTCTACTAACCAGCAGGCCTGCTTTGACCTTCTATATATTTCTGCATTCTATATATTGTTGGATATGGTGACCTGTAGTATGTGCTGTATTGATAATGTATAAGTCTTTAAGCATAATTTAATATGAAATTTGTCATTTAGTAGAATTGGCTCAATAGTAATGCATGGTGCAATATAACATAACTTGTTTTTTTTAATTGTCAGACTCACCTTGTACTGAGTCAAATACACTCTCCTTTCTCTGTCTGAATTTGGACTTACCAAACTCTGCTGCATCTTTCTATCCCATACTTTGTGACTACTTTGTGACTTCATTGTTTACAATAAATGAGTCTGTCACAATGAACCTGCCAACTTGTATTTTTACATCAGGATTGAAAAGACCGATTTGTCTCACTGCTTTTATTTCACTCCTGTCTAGTCTGTAATATTTTGAATGTAAGGGAGATTTCTGAAACTTTTCAAAGCTGAGATCAGTTAAATAAACACCAGTAACATGAACGCAAATACGCTCTAATCTGTTGCAGCTGTATTTTAGGAATAATGTCATTAACTTCATAAGTTGTTTTTTGCCATAGGAAACTTTAAAATCTAAATTTACTCTGGGATAGATATGTTGAAGTGTCACACTGCAGCTGCAGGTCTTTTACAGCTGCCACCAAGCTTCTGTACAGGGTTCAGTGTGTCGTGTAGTGTTACCTCATGAATAAAAGACACAGAAGTCTTCACAAGAGCTGTTTATTTCAGCTTAACATTTAAACAAATCATAGCTCTCATTAGAAGCATGATATGATACAACCAGTTGCAGACAGCTTGAGTCTCTTGCTCTCTCCATACAGCGTCTCCCTACTTTATGACAGCGCTCCCTAGTGGTATAAAGTGGCAAATACATGAATGATGGACCAGATCTCCTCTCTGCCAACAGTAAAGAACTGTTCATAATAAATAAAATCAGAACAGATTGAATGTGAAATACTGTAGTGATGGGAAGTTCGGTTCTTTTTAGGGAGTCAGATCATTTGACTCAGCTCACCAAGAAGAGCCGGCTCTTTCGGCTCCCAAACGGCTCTTCATGTTACCACTTATACATTTCATAATTCAGCCAAATTTAGCACTATTTCGACTTATGATTTGTATGTGTCCACATATATCATGTATATATTCAATACATCCTTTGTACTTAAGTATTCAAAAGTAAAAATTACATTTTCTAATATCAATAAATTGCTGTAGCCAGTCATTGCGTTTACACACCCTTGTAACTCTCTGAAACCGCCCAATGAATGCACTAACGTGCTTGTAAAACCACTCTGCTACACAAAGCAGATAGAAACACCAGGTACTGACTGTTGGATGCACAGTTCTCATGTGTCTGTGAAGGTTGTTTGTGGATCCTGCTCGATACGACAGCTTGGCTTTGCAAAATTCTGCATTCTGCCTTTGTGTTTTCAACTTTTTTTTTTAAATGGGTCCAAATGCTGCTTCTCTTTCTACTATCACTCAACGGCTCACGTACCGGAGCCGGCTCCCATCATTCACTTAAAAGAAAGCTGACAAATCATAAACAAATGGTTTCCTATGAAACACACAGATCAAATGAATTCAAATGTAAACTCTGTTCAGAAAGAGAGACTCAACAAGCTCCTATCATTATGCAGTCTTTTATCATTGAGTCATCCCTCCTTTGTTCAGTGCTGCTTTTTTGATCTAGATGGCAATTGATCAGATTTTATTGATACTGTCAATAGATGTTATTGATTCTGTTTCTGTCTGGCTCTTTATCAGTTCTCTTATTGATACCTGATCAATAAAGAGAATCCTGTCCCTCTCTCTACTCCTTTTGCTGTCTCTTTGCAGCACTCCCCTCAGTCTTGTCTATCTGAGCATACAGGCTTTCTGGCAGAGTGTTCCCTCTAGTCTCAGTGGATCCCATAGATCCAGAGTGAGGCCCCACAAGGCTGTATTCAGAGACTGGAAGACCTGAAGCATCATTTGTTGGATCAGCTGGTTGGGCTGTAGCTCCCATCTGGAAAACAAATCAGGTGTTACTGTATTAACATGTGAAGTAATCTCACTACAATTAAAAGTGAGACATAAGAAGTGAGAACCCTGTTCTTCATAACATTACAATGAATATTTATTTTTATCTAACATGCATGAAATGGCTCTATGTTTTTCATTAAGAGCAGAGTAAGCTGTTTGACATGGATTCAGTGTGTCTAAAACTAAATATAAAGGAAAAACATTGTAACTTAAACACAAGCAAACAAAGAAAGCATTTACATCACTTTGACAACACATACAGTATTTGGTATTTTGGACATTGCAAATTACACTTGTTCCTCCTTCTCTTGATTTAAAATCTAAAAGATTTCTGGTTCTTTTCAAACTTCTTACTTACTACTACAAGGAAAGCATGGCTTTCACTTGAGACTCTTCTGCTCACAATAATCTCAATATTCACTGTTAAAGAAAATGCAGCGGGATAAAACTTTTACCTCAGTATGATGTCACATGTGTGCCAAAACTCAAAGGGAGAAGAAAAAACATGATCTAATGTAAACTTCATTGTTAGCGTATTGTCTCTTTAGACACTGACTAATAATTGAATGATGTTACACCTTGTAATGAAAACTATAATAAAATACAAGCAAATAATAACACACTCTGACAGCGAGTCCAAAGCACATTTGAACTAGAGCAAGCAGCACAAGCAGTGACGTTTGCAAGCAGCAGGACTCCAGGTCAGCAGACTGATGCAGAACTTAACGTAGCAAGAAGTCACAGTTTTATATACAGTGAATAAATCACCTCATGAGGACTGTGATTGCTCTGCATAGGGACAGCATCAGGAACGGCATATATTGTATTTTCAATGTTTTCTCTTTGATCTGCAGATCAGTCACAAAAATTACATGGTGATTTTATTTTGCATTTCATTTTGAGAGTTTTATCGTCTCTGCTGTTTCATTACATTTACATTACTTGAGCTGCACAGACATTGAGTCCAGATTTTGTGTGTCTGAATTAGTAAGAGAAAGATGAAATGATCCCATTAAAAAGATCTACACAGAGGTTTTGAAATATACAGATGTTTGGTACAAAATTAGTGTCAACAGATTTTGTTGACTATAACTATTATGACTATTTGATAACATAAAGGGGGATTTATGGGTGTGGCAGATGATGAACTTTGCTAGAGCACAGAATACAGTAAACAAAAAGGATTTTGGAGATTTTACTTTGTAATTCTGTGTTAAAATGCACACTTGGACTTACCTGTTCCTTTCTGTCGACATTTAAAGACTACAGTAATGATGAGAATGATGACAACGAGAACCCCGACTGTAACAATCACAGAGGTGATAACATGGTTGCGTGGTTGTGGAGGATCTGTAACAAAAAAAAAAGATGTGCTACATGGTGGTTTTAATTATACACATATCTTGGTAACAGTAACAGTAAGAAAATAATTTGATAATCATTTGTTCTATTAATGGAACCCTGATGAGTACAGCCAAAGGTCACTGAATCAGTTCATTTAAATACCTCCTGCCACTTTTAGGCTGGTAGTGATAGTTTGTTCTGCCAGTCTCATCATTACAGTTTGTTTTTAATATTTTTTTCAATTATAATAATTAAGCTGATTATAAATTGAATTTATATCCCTCCCCTGCACACAAAAATGATTTCCCGCCTAAGAAAAGACTGTTCACAACAGTTTACAGTGAAAGATATCATGTTGAGACAAAAATACATTTAACAAACGCCTAATTTATTTATTCTTTTATTACAAACAACTATTTGACTGTTTTGGTCTTACCAGCATTAATGCAGGGCTGTTGAATATTCTTCATGTTTTTGGTCCAGCTGACCTGGTTGCTATGGTTACAGATGATGGAGTCATTCACCAGGTAGACATGGAGAGAAGCACCAGAGGTTGTGACCTCTGATCGCTCTCCTCCCTCCTGACTGCAGGTTTGATTGACACATGTAAAAGTGCTGCTGATCTGAGAGTCCTGTGTTCTGCAGGTCACAGTGAGGTTACAGGAGTCTGAGCTGTTGTACACAGAGTGCACTGTCAGTGCAACTGGAGACACTGGAGCTGAGGAGGGAGAGTTTGTGTGAGATGTTTTAAAGACATGGCAGCAGAAAGTCTGTCAGTGTTAATGTTAACAGACCTACCTTGAACTGTGACGCTGTATTCAGCCAGTATTTTTTCTTCTTCACCTGTTGCTTGTGCAGTATAAACTCCACTGTCTGCCTCTTGTAGATTCTTCAATTTCACAGAGAATTTTTTCACAGTAGTCTCAACCCTTCCCGTGTAAACTTTAGAGACTGTTGGTTCTTTACCAGGAAAAAATCTCACTAAAACAACAGTTTCATTGAATTTCCACACAACAAAAGCAGACTCCTCAAGATCATCAGCATTCATCATGTTCAGAAGCAGATCATCTCCCTTCTTCACAAACACAGGAGTCACAGCAGTGGACCCTGTAAAAACAGGAGACACATGATACAATAAAAATCACAGATAATATATGTTTTTAGTCTGTTACACTGAATGTTATTCCTTTTCACATGATTGAACACACTTAATCATCAGTTCAAAAAAATTGAAGGTAACTTCAGTTTGTCATAGTTTATCAAGAGCTGGAAAGAGTTTTTTAAAATTCCTTGAACTGACTTTGTCTCGTGACACAGCTTGCCTCATGATAGAGGATTTAACAGGTGAAACTACAATGATATTCAAAGTCTTTATTTTTCTTTTTAACATTCAAGTCTTTCGATTATTATTTTTCTTTCCTCATGTCTTATAAAACGTAACATTCTATCCATATGTTTAGTTTTGACATCCTGGAAACACATTGTTTGTCAATGTTCTCAACCCAGTGTGGATTTTTTATTATTATTACAAAGAAGCAGAGTTACCTGTTGACTTTGTTATGTGGAATTTAGATGTGATTAGATCATCCAACCATTCATTTTCTATATCCACTCATTCTATGCATAGTGTGAGGGAACTGTCTTCTAGTTATTTATAACACGTACAACATAAGGAGGAAACTCCACACAGAAAGAAAAATGACAACCATTAATCACGTAGTCATGTTCCTGATTATAGCTCTTATCTCTCCCTAACCTTAGTAAAGCAGTTTAAACTTTACCAAACCCAAATCATAGATGTACAGTCAAGAAAATGTCATCGCTGTCATTCATGGTCGGCTTTAAAAGTTACTGATGGACCTATATTTATAAATGTATTTATAAATGTGTATGATGCACACACACAGCTACACACACACACACACACACACACACACACACACATATATGCAACACTGCTTCCATGGTCAGTGGTTTCCGTCTCATTTGTGGTGAGGTGTCAGACTGCAGCAGCTCTTCTCACGCTTCTTCTCCCCCACGTCCCCTTTGTACATTTATTTCAATTTAATAACAGCCTGAATTTCTTTATTTATGAATGTATCGTCTCACTTGGTTGGAAGGAGTTTTCTAGCTTACTAACAGATACTCTTTCTGTTTCACTTATCACCAGATAGATAGATAGATAGATCTGCCGGGCTGCCTGGGTCGCTACCAGTCTGAGTTACCCTGGAGCATTAATTTTTTATTTTGAGTCTATCCCAACAA
This sequence comes from Argyrosomus regius, assembly GCA_946959425.1. Taxonomy (NCBI): domain Eukaryota; kingdom Metazoa; phylum Chordata; class Actinopteri; family Sciaenidae; genus Argyrosomus; species Argyrosomus regius. The sequence goes on along the minus strand of CAMPSB010000313.1, from coordinate 100,744 downwards.
TACAACACAATAAAAACTCTGACTATGGAACAAAAGGTGTCAGAATAATTAATGCTTTGAAAACAAGAGGCAGCCCAGAGAAGAGAATATATTTCAGAAGCGGTTGAGAAGTTCTTATTTTCTTAAATTTGTCATAAATACAAGAAACTTTGTTGAGCCTTTCCAATTCTTTTTATCTTCTCTGTTTCCTTTTTTCATTTCCTTAACTTTGTTTTTATTGTTTCTTTTGTTTCATCTGTCTAATGTTCATCATCACGCTTGACGTTCTTCCTCCCTCACACACTCATTTAATGTATTTTACCCTGATGTTTTAGTGCAACAACCAGATTTTTAAAAGCTGTAACTGTAAATAGAAAAAAAATATATGTTTTTACCTTGGTGCAAACAGACGACCAATGCACAGACGAGCAAAATATGTTCCATTCTGGCACGCTACACAGAATGAGGAAGTCTCTAGTTCGTACTCATACGGGAAAAGGAAAGAGAGAGAAAGGAAGAGACACAAACAGCTGTGATAGATTTTGAGCAGTCCAGTGTTAAACTATATTTACCAATGATTTATTTTCTTGCAAACTGTGACACTTGCGAATAACACTTCAATTAAAGTATGAAAAGTATGAATTTTAACTGCACTTCAACTCTATTGTCTTCCGGCTCTGAAACGTCCTCTTTCTCTGAAACCACTCTCTTGAAACACCAATCTCGAAACTCATTGTCTATCGTCTCTGGCCTTCTGGGAAGCCAGAGCATATCCAGAAAACAGATAACAGATATTTGGGTGAAGACATCTTCTTAGAAACTTTATACAAAAGAAAAAAAGACCAATTTCAGCTCATCTCAATAAACAGATATCTACATATAAAAGCAGATAACATTAAAAAAAGGTAATAAAAAGCTAAATCGTCATCAGACAATAGCTGATGAGTTCTGAAATTGCATATTAGCTAATGCATTCCACCTCCTGCTTGCCACATGGGCTGTTGCAACCAAAACCCACTAAAATGTGATTGGTCCATCCTACAATCCTGCTGTCACAATGAACCTGCCAACTTGTATTTTTACATCAGGATTGAAAAGACCAATTTGTCTCACTGCTTTTATTTCACTCCTGTCTAGTCTGTAATATTTTGAATGTAAGGAAAATTTCTGAAACTTTTCAAAGCTGAGATCAGTTAAATAAACACCAGTAACCTAAACGCAAATCTGAACAAAAATCTAAATTTACTCTGGGATAGATATGTTGAAGCTTCACACTACAGCTGCAGGTCTCTTACTGCTGCCACCAAGCTTCTGTACAGGGTTCAGTGTGTTGTGTCGTGTTACCTCCTGAGTAAAAGACACAGAAGTCTTAACAAGAACTGTTTATGTCATCCTAACAGTGAAGCAAATCATAGCTCTCAGTAAAGGGTCATGATATACATTCAGTTGCAGCCATCTTGACTCTCTTGCTCTCTCTATACAGTGTCTCAACTTGTACCTACTTTATACCACTAGAGAGCACTGTTATAAAGTGGCACACACATGAAAAAGATTACTCTCTTAAATAAAATAAGTCAGCAGTAAAGAACAGTTCATAATAAGTAAAATTCTTCTACTTTAAGGTAAAGGAAACATTTATCAGTGCTCATAAAAGTGACGATAAGAATGCCTCTTTAATTAACTTTCAGTAATATATTTTAATAATATATTTTTACTCACTTCTTTACTCCTAATACTTCCAAAATAATCATATTAATTATTATTAGGAGATTTACTGTGTGTGATGTACCATCATTCATACTTCAAACCGTGTTAACCATTTCAACTGTACTAACAAGTCACCACAATCGTCTCAGCTTGTTATACTCCAAGATAACACAGGTTATGACATAATATAGTCCTTGTGACATTTGTATTTGGTAGCAATGTCAGATAAAGCAGGAGCTTTCACGACACAGACAGTTCATGTGGTTTCCTGGTTCAGGGCTCGTTTCAAGTCAGTAAGATTGAACTTGAACGTTGATGCAGAACACAAGAGCAGGAAGTTTTTTGTCTGTTGAGAGTGCAGACAAAACCTTCTGGCTCACGGCACACATCACATGAACTCTAATTTCAGACCAGATAAACTGTATTCTCATGTGAACTGCATTCAGTCTGCATGTATCATTGGTGCAATGTAAAGTGTTCAACAATATCAGGTCATATGAAATGGCCTGCATGAAGAACAGAAGACTTTTGTTTGGTTTGTTTCCTGGTGCAGAATGAATACTGTGTCATTGCATGCTTTTACTTTGTCACACAGTGTTTTCAGTGAAAACATTTACAGCTATCTATAGCTACAGTGATGCTGGTGAGAGGCGTTAAATATCAAGCTATGAGAAAGGAAGTGATTGTCATTGCAAGTGCGGTGAACAACAAGTTCAAGTGTTAAAGTGAGGCAGATGACCTGTTGTAGTTTTTATGTCGTGCAGATGATCTCTTGTTCTCTCTTCTTTTCAAAATATTTAATTTTCTCAGGGACCAAAGATGAAAATTATCTTTAAGCTAACTCTGGTGCAGGCTGAAGCAGAATAGTTCTCACTTTAACACTTTAAGAGGGCTTAAAGAGGAACTTTAAATATAGAAGTTGATTTGTTTGTGTCTTTAACAGGTTTGAATGTTAATGTGGTTTTGACAGGAAGAATGCAACTGAGTCTAACACTGTGATGTATCTGTTAGAGCAAAAACAGACCACACAAACATCACTGAAGTCCGACAAGACAACCAGACAGAGACTCTATAATGTCTGTCTTTGTGATACTGGGACTGCTGGTCTGCATAGAGGCGCCAGGTAGGATAAGAACACTGTCTAATTAAATGTTATTAACAAATGCAGCAATGATGGAGAAATTAACCAAGTAATTATATAAGAGGGATTGATTTCTAAGAATTACTGTACATAAAGTGATTTCATACAGTAAATATGTCCTGTTTCTTTGTGTAGACTTAAAGACGTAGTTAACAGTTTAAGACTCAAAACAGTCCAAGAGTACGTTGTAATGTGATCACGGTGTGTGTGAAGAGGTTTACTCAAGTTCAAGTAAAATTTACCACTTCTGTCAAGAGGAACTCAGTTCCCTAATCTAAAAAAATAGTCTGTTTTTCAGAATAAAGCCAACAACTCTCCGAACATTAACTGACCTATGTGAGCTAAAACATATGTGAAGGAAATATTGACATCTTTATTACAAAAATAGAGCAATGATATGTTTGAGGTTCTTGGTCAAAGCTACTTTGACAGATGGACAGAATGAGCAAAGCAGCAAAGCATTGAGGTTTTTCAGAGCAGACAGAGTGGAAAGACTGCAGAGTTAAAAAGAAAAAGAGTTTCGGGGTGTTGGTTAGCTCAGTAAGCAGTAAGCAGAATTTTCAAGGAACACCAAAACAAAAAATACATTCTCTAAACATAAAAACAAATAACTAGAATGTTGAGTGACTTTTTTGTGAAACTACATTAATGACGGACACTTGTTGACAGTAATCTAAGATTTTTGCTCATTTTGACACATGGACACGAGGAGGTATGAGTCAAAGTTGGTGAACAATATTGTGGGTTAAAGGGAGGAAAAGAGAGAACAACACGGTGTGAGAAAGTTCTTTGTTTTTCAGAAAAGACTGAATGGAAAGACTCGAAAGCTGAAAAATAAATTAGACTTTTAGTATCATTGTAGTTTCACCTGTTAAATTCCTCTATCATGAGGCAAGCTGTGTCATGAAACAAAGTCAGTTCAAGGCATTTTTAAAGTAATTTCCAGCTCTTGATAAACCAGTGGCGTCGTTAGGCCTGTTATATATATATATATATATATATATATATATATATATATATATTATATATAAATAGTTTGGTGTTGTTTTATTACATTTTTTTTTTTACAAAAAAAATGCAGACAAATTCAATATAAAGCGGGCAGCATATCAGTTTAAATAAATAATCATATAACCTGTCATTAAGAACTTAAGTGTGATCATAAATCTGTCAGTCTCCCTTCACTTCGTAGTGTACGGTAGAGAGAGCCCCTTTGGTGCATTGTTATCAAAACCTGGCTTACACACTACAGACAATCTCTGCGCACGTCTTACCTTTGTTGTTTTGGGTCAAAAGTTACATTCCAGCTGTAAAAGAATGCTGCTACTTAGCTAGCTAGTTAGTGTTCATGCACTGTGAAGGTCCTGGCTGTTCATAGAGTTCAGTGTGCGCTCTCTTTACCATATCTTTGGGGTGAGTTCCTTCTGGAGCATCAGCTGTGTTTCTCACTTTACCATGGATGCACACCGTGAAACAGGAGCTGAGCTCATTCACGTATGATTATCATCAGTGGATAATAATAATAATAATAATTACACTAATAATAATCACTCCACCACCCCTATTGGCCTGTAGGAGTCAGGGCAGAGGAGCACAGTGAGAGGGGGGAGACCTCTACTGGAAAGGTGAGTCTAAAGGATTTCACAGAATAGAGTCATTTGTGATGCAGACAGTCTTGGAATTTTATGGACCTCAGTTTGAATATGAAATATGAAACATTTCAGTCAAGGTGCAGCATATAAGACTTATTTAACGTGAGCTTTTATTTGAGAGTAATGATTAGAAATTGGAGAAAGCCAAGTTATATATACACACACACACACACACACACACACACACATACATATAAATACTAACAAATAACTACTAATAACTAATAAATCATTTCTCAGTCTTTGCTAGCTGTTTGTGAAATTTTGTGCTTGCACGCTACGTTTGCTCACATCCTGTGCATCTCCTTGGGGCTAAGCCCCCCCGTCCTTAAAACCTAGTGACGCATCTGTGGTAAACTATGAAAAACTGATCACAGTCACAGTTTTGAACTGATGATTCAGTGTGTTCAATCATTTGAAAAGGAACATAATATTTAGTATTACAGACTAAAAGAAATGTGTGTAATACCAAATGTTGATATTTTGAGTGTGATTTTTATTGTATCATGTGTCTCCTGTTTTTAGAGGGTCCACTGCTGTGACTCCTGTGTTTGTATTGAAGGGAGGTGATCTGCTCCTGAATGTGACAAACGCTGATGACCTTGAGGAGTCTGCTTTTGTTGTGTGGAAATTTAATGAAAATGATGTTTTAGTGAGATTTTTTCCTGGTAAAGAACCAACAGTCTCTAAAGTTTACACTGGAAGGGTTGAGACTTCTGTGAAAAAATTCTCTGTGAAATTGAAGAATCTACAAGAGGCAGACAGTGGAGTTTATACTGCACAAGTGACAGGTGAAGTAGAACAAACACTGGCTGAATACAACGTCACAGTTCAAGGTAGGTCTGTTAACATTAACACTGATAGACTTTCTGCTGCCATGTCTTTAAAACATCTCACACAAACTCTCCCTCCTCAGCTCCAGTGTCTCCAGTTGGACTGACAGTGGACTCTGTGTCCGACAGCTCAGACTCCTGTAACCTCTCTGTGACCTGCAGTACACAGGACTCTCACATCAGCAGCACTTTTACATGTGACACTCAAACCTGCAGTCAGGAGGGAGGAGAGCGATCAGAGGTCACAGCCTCTGGTGCTTCTCTCCATGTCTACCTGGAGAATGACTCCATCATCTGTAACCATAGCAACCAGGTCAGCTGGACCAAAAACATGACGAACATCCAAGATTTCTGCCCTCAACATGCTGGTAAGACTGAAAGACTGAAAGAACTAACTGATGATAATTCACAGTTTGGAGTTAAAACTTTTATATGTCTGAGTCAGCAAATTGTGAACATGACTAAACGCTGCTGCAATGAAATATAAACTCAACTAGAAAGTACAGAAGCCGAGGTTCAAACCAGGAACCTTCTTGCTGTGACAGTGCTATTACAACCAAATTAACAATGCATCAACATAAAACTGTTATTAACAGTCTGTAAAACACAACTTGCACTTCACATGTATTTTGACATGAGAAAGTTCCTTCAGTAAACTACAAAGTACACAAAGTGCTGTCCACACACTCCTCTTGTGCTGCAGTGTCACAGTCTGCATGAGTTTTGTCATGAAACCAGCTGTTTTGTTGTGTTTCAGGTTCAGAGTGTGTCTCTGCTGGTATCTCTGTGTGCCTGGTGAAGACAGTCGTGTTCTCTGTCGGTCTGATCATCATGGTGTCCGCCGTCATCACTGTTCATATCATGGAGAAGCTCAAGAAGCAAAAATTATAAAAGTAAAAGAGTTGTCTACTAACCAGCAGGCCTGCTTTGACCTTCTGTATATTTCTGCATTCTATATATTGTTGGATATGGTGACCTGTAGTATGTGCTGTATTAATAATGGATATGTCTTTAAGCATAATTTAATATGAAATTTGTCATTTAATAGAATTGGCTCAATAGTAATGCATGGTGCAATATAACATAACTTGTTTTTTTAATTGTCAGACTCACCTTGTACTGAGTCAAATACACTCTCCTTTCTCTGTGTCTGAATTTGGACTTACCAAACTCTGCTGCATCTTTCTGTCCCATACTTTGTGACTACTTTGTGACTTCATTCTTTACAATAAATGAGTCTGTCACAATGAACCTGCCAGCTTGTATTTTTACATCACGATTGAAAAGACCGATTTGTCTCACTGCTTTTATTTCACTCCTGTCTAGTCTGTAATATTTTGAATGTAAGGGAGATTTCTGAAACTTTTCAAAGCTGAGATCAGTTAAATAAACACCAGTAACCTAAAAGTATATAGGCTGATCTAATGCAGTTGTATTTCAGGAACAAAGTCATATGTAGCTTTTTTTGCCGTGAGAAACTTTAAAATCTAAATTTACTCTGGGATAGATATGTTGAAGCTTCACACTACAGCTGCAGGTCTTTTACAGCTGCCACCAAGCGGGTTCAGTGTGTTGTGTTACCTCATGAATAAAAGACACAGAAGTCTTCACAAGAACTGTTTATTTCAGCCTAACATTTAAACAAATCATAGCTCTCATTAGAAGCATGATATCATACATTCAGTTGCAGACATCTTGAGTCTCTTGCTCTCTCCATACAGTGTCTCAACTTGGACCTACTTTATGACAGCGCTCTCTAGTGGTATAAAGTGGCAAATACATGAATGATGGACTAGATCTCCTCTCTGCCAACAGTAGATAAAAATATATAAAGTGATAATCTTATAATATGAACATTTAATGACACTCGGTTTAAATAATAATATAAATAAAATGAATAATACCTGAACTTAATGTTGAAATGTATCTTATGAGCATCAAATACTTAAAAACACAGAAGAAGACTGAAAGGTGGCTCAGGTATTTGATTTTAAGTTCAGCTGAGTATTTTCTCAATAGCTGAAAGCTGACAAATCATAAACAAATGGTTTCCTATGAAACACACAGATCAAATTACAGTTTTTCTCAGTTGCTTTGGTGCTTTTCTGAGATCAGAATGAAAGTTCTCACAACTATTAGTTCAACCTCCACAACATTGAGTCATTTGTGCACATCATCGTAGCAGTTTCTCATTCCTTTGAACAAATTGCAAATGCTTTTGGACATGTATCAGTTACTTTCATACAATTCTCTGCTGTTTTATAACATTATCATTTGCTTATGTCATGTCAGTCAAAATGAAACATACTTATGAATGCTGAATAGTCATTCCCTATAAAACTAATAGTCCTCATTTCATTGCTTGAGTCATTACATACAAAATTGTTGAACTACTTGTCAAAATCTGTCAGATGTGGCCAGACAGACAGGAACGTGTGGATGTCCAGGAATAATTTATGTTCAGTTTACAGTAATATGTACTGTTATATTGTTTACATTTGTGCACAGTTCTACCATAATGGTATTTCTTATGTTTGTTCTAAATAAGTGACTGTGTATTTTTTTTTGCACAATGCTGTAGAATTGCAAAGAGCATATGCAGTAAATATGTGAAACATACATATGTGTCTTGTACTCAGTTACCTCACTAAATACAGTAATGTGTAACTTTACTGTAGTTTTCAAATGGCTGTACAGGTAGTGTATAGTGCTGTCTTGAGCATTTTCAGGTAGTGTCACCAAGATCTGACTTTTTTGCATTGGAAAACATTTACAGAGTAAACTGTCACAATGAAAACATGACAAAGCCATTTGACTGTCTTGTTCATAAACAATGGTGTCAGGACTTATTATTTTGATGACACAGACAGTTTCATTGACATGAATACTTGCTTTTGAGGAATCAACTATTCATTTTGAGCAAGTGACACACTTTTGCAGGTTATCCACTAGGTTTTGCAGTTTGTACTAATTGTTCTGAGAAATGCACTAACTGTTGTGCAAATGTTAATAGTGATGTGAGAAATGCACCAAAGCGACTGAGAAAAACTGTAATTCAAATGTGAACTCTGTTCAGAAAGAGAGACTCAACAAGCTCCTGTAGTGTAATATTATGGGCTTTGTTATAAGTTTGTGTTAGTATGTAGGTTAAAATCCTTTTTCATTTCTGTCATAATATTAAGTATATAATTGCATGTTTTTTAAACGTATAACTGCATGTTTTTTGAGAATATACAATAGTATGTTTTGTAGTAGCATTTGAAGCCAGAACTATTATCCTTTTAGTAGTAGAGTATGGGTATGAAGTGAAGAGGTAAGCAATACACTTGTAGCCAAGAACCTCGAGAGGGGAGTTTGAGCTCACAGCCAGAGCCTCGAGGGGTTTTCTTTTTGATCCCACGGCCAAGAGTCACGCGAGCCTCCACAGAGGGAATGTATGACTCGTCATTGTAAGCATTTATTAGAGTGAATCCACAAGTGTGAAAAGTATATAATCATGGGATTACTTATTGTTTTGTATTAGACTTTCTAAAAAGTGTGCAGCATGACAGGTGGAACTTAATTACGTGGAGAAAATTTAGATAGAAGGCACGCGACTGTGGAGAGTTGAAATAAAGTTGAACAAGGTAGGGGCGGGGGTGAGCACATGCTGTATCAGCGAATGTGATATATGCCATGTTAGAGAGTTTGGAAAACCCGGCCCAAAAGAGTAGATTGGATATTGGGGAAACACGTGATTTTGATACTGTGATTTCATTGAAGGGGAATAAAAATGGGTGGTACTAATGTTGCGATATACCATTATAAAAGACGATGTTTAGTGCTGTAAAAACGCTTTCCTTCATGAACGAAAACCGGTTGTATTTTCTGTGAAGAGAATAAAACCTATGCTGCACTCAACTTTCATGCGCTCCGGAGCCTTCCTTGGAGATAAGATTGGATTTATGAACAAAATGTTGCAAGAGTCAGGGCTTAGTCTCTAACTCATGAGCCAGACTTCTGACACACAACACTCCTATCATTATGCAGTCTTTTATCATTGAGTCATCCCTCCTTTGTTCAGTGCTGCTTTTTTGATCTAGAGATGGCAATTGATCAGATTTTATTGATACTGTCAATTATATGATATTGATTCTGTTTATCAGTTGTCTTATTGATACCTGGTCAATAAGAGAGTCCTGTCGCTCGCTCTAGTAGTTTTCCTGTCTCTTTGCAGCCCTCCCCACAGGCTTGTCTATCTGAGCATACAGGCTTTCTGGCAGTGTTCCCTCTAGACTCAGCGGATCCAGAGTGAAGACCCACAAGGCTGTATTCAGAGACTGGAAGACCTGAAGCATCATTTGTTGGATCAGCTGGTTGGGCTGTAGCTCCCATCTGGAAAACAAATCAGGTGTTAGTGTATTAACATGTGAAGTAATCTCACTACAATTAACAGTGAGACATAAGAAGTGAGAACCCTGTTCTTCATAACATTACAATGAATATTTATTTTTATCTAACATGCATGAAATGGCTCTATGTTTTTCATTAAGAGCAGAGTAAGCTGTTTGACATGGATTCAGTGTGTCTAAAACTAAATATAAATGAAAAACATTGCAACTTAAACACAAGCAAACAAAGAAAGCATTTACATCACTTTGACAACACATACAGTATTTGGTATTTTGGATAAGACTTTGGAAATTACACTTGTTCCTCCTTCTCTTGATTTAAAATCTAAAAGATTTCTGTTTCTTTTCAAACTTCTTACTTACTACTACAAGGAAAGCATGGCTTTCACTTGAGACTCTTCTGCTCACAATAATCTCAATATTCACTGTGAAAGAAAATGCAGTGGGATAAAACCTTTGCCTCAGTATGATGTCACATGTGTGCCAAAACTCAAAGGGAGAAGAAAAAACATGATCTAATGTAAACTTCATTGTTGCCATATTGTCTCTTTAGACACTGATTAATAATTGAATGAAGTTACACCTTGTAATGAAAACTGGCATTAGAAAAACTATAATAAAATACAAGCAAACACATAACACACTCTGACAGCGAGTCCAAAGCACATTTGAACAAGAGCAAGCAGCACAAGCAGTGACGTTTGCAAGCAGCATATTGTATTTTCGGTGTTTTCTCTTTGATCTGCAGATCAGTCACAAAAATCACATGTTGATTTCATTTTGCATTTCATTTTGAGAGTTTTATCATCTCTGCTGCTTCATTATGTTCACATTACTTGAGCTGCACAGACATTGAGTCCAGATTTTTGTGTGTTTTGGTAATAGAATAATTTGATGAAAGATGAAATCGTAACATAAAAAATCTACATCTAGAGGTTTTAAGATATAAAAATGTTTGGTCCAAAATTTGCTTTATTTTGTTAAAGATATAATTATTGTAACAACCTAATAACATAAAGGGGGAATTATGTGTATGGCAGTGTAACGAAGAGGACTTCGTTCCCTGGAGCTTGAGATGGAGTGGGGGAACATTGCACCATGCACTTTAACCGAGATACATGCACTTTAAGAATTGCACAGGCACTTTTGTAAAGCAGTGGCACTTTATTGGATTTGCACACTTTAAACATTGCATATTTGCACATTTGATATACATATAGTTTCATATTTATTGATTGTTTCTATATTTATTGTCCTTTTAAATCTTATCTGTGTTGGTAGGTTCTGTGACGGCCACATGGTTCCACCTGCAAAAGAGGGACATGAGATTTATTGTGCATTTATGGTTATTTAATGCTAAATTGACATAATGTGACTAATCTAATATATGTTGTGCAATTGTGTGTGTTAGAATATTGGGGAATGGTAAAGTGTGTGTGAAATGGTACTCACCAGTCTCCTTTGTCTCCAGGGTGTTCGGGCAAAAGGCTTCCCCAGAGAACGAGCACCATATTTATAGTTCCGGGAGCATCCAAGTGGTGATTAGTGGGGGTGTTGGAGATGGTGTATTTTATTAGTGTAATGTGCTAGGATTGAAGATGAGGTTGTGTTTGTAAATAGAGGTGTATGTTTATAGTGGGAAGATTATGGGGATAACAATAAATGAGTGTTTCTCAGAACAAGGAGAACAAGTCAGCATGGTGAATGGGTTCTCCCTCATTAGCTAGACACCCTATATAAGGCGCCATTTTGGGATTATTGGGGGTTGCTGCGTGATGTGTTTGCCATGTTGTCGGAGATATGACAATAAAAAGACCTTTCTGTGACACTCAACCATCCTGCCTTGGTATTCCTTTGCCGTAAAGTCCAGCCGTAATTGTGGTCTCCCTAACAGGCAGATGATAAATTTGCTTGAACACTGAATTTCCATGTACAGTAAACAAAAAGGATTACTTTGTAATTCTGTGTTAAAACTTGGACTTACTTTTTCCTCTCTGTCGAAAACAATAGACTGCAGAAATGATGACAATCAGAACCACAGCAACCAAAACAACCACAAGGATCATAACATGGTTGCGTGGTTTTAAAGAATCTGCAAAAATAAATAAAATAAAACAAATTTAAAAGCCAGTTTGTAAAATTAAGAAATGCCCTGAAGAAATAATTTAATAATCATTTGTTGTATTAAATCCTAAAGGTCACTTTCAGAGGTTACTAAATCAGTTCATTTAAATACCTCCTGCCACTTAGTTTTAGGCTGGTAGTGATAGTTTGTTCTGCCAGTCTCATCATTACAGTTTGTTTTTAATATTTTTTTCAATTAGATTATAAATAGAATTTATATCCCTCCCATAGACACAAAAATGATTTCCCGCCTAAGAAAACACTGTTGGCTGGTTCAACATGGTTCAGTTGATTAATGAGGTCATTTCAACCACCAGAGCAACTCTACCTACTCTAACCTACCCAGTCCTAAAAACACAACAAGAAATACATTTTTTTTTTTTTAAGATTATTTTTTGGCCTTTCCAAGCTTTATTTGATAGAGACAGCTGAAGAGTGACAGGAATACGGGGAGAGAGAGACGGGGAATGACATGTTGGAAAGAGCCACAGGTCAGTTTCGAACCCTGGGCTTCCACAGCAAGGATGGAGTCGTCGCACATGGGGCGGCCGCTCTACCAACTGAGCTAAACGACACCCCATGAGAAATAAATGTAACCATATTTATAACAAACCCAATTTATTTATTGTTTTATTACAAACAACTATTTGACTGTTTTGTCTTACCAGTAAGTCGTGGGAAGAAATCTTGGATGTTCATCATGTTTTTGGTCCAGCTGATCTGGTTGCTATGGTTACAGATGATGGAGTCATTCTCCAGGTAGACATGGAGAGAAGCACCAGAGGTTGTGACCTCTGATCGCTCTCCTCCCTCCTGACTGCAGGTTTGAGTGTCACATGTAAAAGTGCTGCTGATGTGAGAGTCCTGTGTACTGCAGGTCACAGTGAGGTTACAGGAGTCTGAGCTGTCGGACACAGAGTCCACTGTCAGTCCAACTGGAGACACTGGAGCTGAGGAGGGAGAGTTTGTGTGAGATGTTTTAAAGACATGGCAGCAGAAAGTCTATCAGTGTTAATGTTAACAAACCTACCTTGAACTGTGACGCTGTATTCAGCCAGTGTTTCTATTTTTTGAGCTGTCACTCGTGCAGTATAAACTCCACTGTCTGCCTCTTGTAGATTCTTCAATTTCACAGAGAATTTTTTCACAGAAGTCTCAACCCTTCCAGTGTAAACTTTAGAGACTGTTTGTTCTTTACCAGGAAAAAATCTCACTAAAACATCATTTTCATTGAATTTCCACACAACAAAAGCAGACTCCTCAAGATCATCAGCGTTCGTCACGTTCAGAAGCAGATCATCTCCCTTCTGCACAAACACAGGAGTCACAGCAGTGGACCCTGTAAAAACAGGAGACACATGATACAATAAAAATCACAGATAATATATGTTTTTAGTCTGTTACACTGAATGTTATTCCTTTTCACATGATTCAACACACTGAATCATCAGTTCAAAAAAATTGAAGGTAACTTCAGTTTATCATGCTTTATCAAGAGCTGGAAAGAGTTTTTTTAAATTCCTTGAACTGACTTTGTCTCGTGACACAGCTTGCCTCATGATAGAGGATTTAACAGGTGAAACTACAATGATATTCAAAGTCTTTATTTTTCTTTTTAACATTCAAGTCTTTTGATTATTATTTTTCTTTCCTCATGTCTTATAAAACGTAACATTCTATCCATATGTTTAGTTTTGACATCCTGGAAACACATTGTTTGTCAGAAAGTGGAAAATGACAACCATTAATCACGTAGTCATGTTCCTGATTATAGCTCTTATCTCTCCCTAACCTTAGTAAAGCAGTTTAAACTTTACCAAACCCAAATCATAGATGTACAGTCAAGAAAATGTCATCGCTGTCATTCATGGTCGGCTTTAAAAGTTACTGACAGATTTATATTTAGAAATGTGTATGATGCACACACACACACACACACACATATATGCAACACTGCTTCCATGGTCAGTGGTTTCCGTCTCATTTGTGGTGAGGTGTCAGACTGCAGCAGCTCTTCTCACTCTTCTTCTCCCCCACGTCTAAAACTTTATTTTATAATGTTATTTAGCTTTGTTTGTCATTTATTTCAATTTAATAACAGCCTGAATTTCTTTATTTATGAATGTATCATCTCACTTGGTTGGAAGGAATTTTCTAGCTTACTAACAGTTGTGCTGAAATCCATCCCAGCAAGTTATAAAACAAGTAATTTGACCACCCCAACTCTTTCTGTTTCACTTATCACCACTGCAATTATCAACCAAATGTTATATAAATATATGTATATATGTATATACCAAAGCCAAAGACGACACTATCCTAATAACAAGTACTGATTGTGTAGCCAAAACCTGATTATTCCTTCTATCATTTTTATTCATTATTTATTTTGAGTTAATCCCACATACACATCAGCAGACAAATGTACTTGACCCAAAATATTTCTGTTTCACTTATTATAAAACCTGATTTCTGTATTTTCATTCATTGGAAATTTCTAAAATTTTAGTTTTATTTAATTTCTGTATTTATACATAGTGACTTTACACCAAGTGAAGACCAAGTGAGAGAGCGACAGAGGATGACAGAAGGAGGGCTGCCTGGGTCGCTACCAGTCTGAGTTACCCTGGAGCATTAATTTTTTATTTTGAGTCTGTCCCAACAATACAACACAATAAAAACTCTGACTATGGAACAAAAGGTGTCAGAATAATTAATCCTTTGAAAACAAGAGGCAGCCCAGAGAAGAGAATATATTTCAGAAGCGGTTGAGAAGTTCTTATTTTCTTAAATTTGTCATAAATACAAGAAACTTTTTGTTGAGCCTTTCCAATTCTTTTTATCTTCTCTGTTTCCTTTTTTCATTTCCTTAACTTTGTTTTTATTGTTTCTTTTGTTTCATCTGTCTAATGTTCATCATCACGCTTGACGTTCTTCCTCCCTCACACACTCATTTAATGTATTTTACCCTGATGTTTTAGTGCAACAACCAGATTTTTAAGTTATGACTGCTATAACAAGCTATAAGTGTAAATAGAAAAAAAAATATATTTTTTACCTTGGCACAAACAGACCACCAATGCACAGATGAGCAAAATATGTTCCATTCTGGCACATGTTACTAAAATGAACGCAACACAAAATGAGGAAGTCTCGTAGTTCGTACTCATACGGAAGTGAATTAAAAAAGGAAACAGGGACAGAGAGAGAGGAAGCGACTAACAGCTGTGATAGATTTGTGGGAGCCCAGTGTTAAACTATATTTACCAATGATTTATTTTCTTGCTAACTGTGACACTTGTGAATAACACTTCTCCAATTAAAGTAATACATGTACTGCACTGCACTTAATCTTCAGCTACATTGTCTTCCGGCTCTGAAACATCATCTTTCTCTGAAACAACTCCCTACATTAAAGGCTAATTCAAAACACCAACCTCAAAACTCATTGTCTATTGTCTGATGATGATTTAGCCTCTGGAGGCAACAGGCAATGATTCTGACCTCCTGGAGCCAGAGTATATCTAAAAAATAGATATTTACTTTATTTATTTATTAGATAACGGATATTTGGGTGAAGACATCTTCTTAGAAACTTTGTACAAAAGAAAAAGGACACATTTCAGCTCATCTCAATAAACAGATATCTATAGAAGCAGATAACATTGAAAAAAAGGTAATAAAACGCTAAATCGTCATCAGACGATAGCTGATGAGTTCTGAAATTGCATTTTAGCCAATGCGTTCCACCTCCTGCTTGCCACATGGACTGTTGC
Source organism: Argyrosomus regius (assembly GCA_946959425.1). Taxonomy (NCBI): domain Eukaryota; kingdom Metazoa; phylum Chordata; class Actinopteri; family Sciaenidae; genus Argyrosomus; species Argyrosomus regius. Next base: position 85,141 of record CAMPSB010000313.1, on the reverse strand, counting down.
AACCAAAACCCACTAAAATGTGATTGGTCCATCCTGCTGTCACAACCTGCCAAATTGTAGTTTTACATCAGGATTGAAAAGACAGATTTGTCTCACTGCTTTTATTTCACTCCTGTCTAGTCTGTAATATTTTGAATGTAAGGAAGATTTCTGAAACTTTTCAAAGCTGAGATCAGTTAAATAAACACCAGTAACCTAAACGCAGATACGCTCTAATCTGTTGCAGCTGTATTTTAGGAACAAAGTCATTAACTTCACATGTTGTTTTTTTGCCATAGGAAACTTTAAAATCTAAATTTACTCTGGGATAGATATGTTGAAGTGTCACACTGCAGCTGCAGGTCTTTTACAGCTGCCACCAAGCTTCTGCACAGGGTTCAGTGTGTTGTGTCGTGTTACCTCATGAATAAAAGACACAGAAGTCTTCAAAAGAACTGTTTATTTCAGCTTAACAGTGAAGCAAGTCATAACTCTCAGTAGAAGCATAATATACATTCAGTAACAGCCATCTCTCTTGCTCTCTATCTATACAGCATCTCAACTCATACCTACTTTATGACAGTGCTCCCTAGTGATATAAAGTGGTAAACACATGAACGATGGACACAACACCTCCTCTTTCTGTAAAAGATTACTCTCTCAAACAAAATAATATAATTCTATGATATTATTGATTCTGTTTCTCAGTCCGACTCTTCATCAGTTCCCTTACTGATACCTGATCAATAAGAGAATCCTGAGTCCTTACCACAGAGGCTTGGTTCCAGTCCAGCCTGTGGCCCTGTGCTGCATATCATCCCCTCGCTCTCTCTAGCAGTTTTCCTGTCTCTTTGCAGCCCTCCCACAGGCTTGTCTATCTGAGCATACAGGCTTTCTGTGTTCCCTCTAGTCTTAGTGGATTCAGAGTGAAGACACACCTCGCTGTATTCAGAGACTGGAGAAGGACCTGAAGCATCATTTGTTGGATCCCCTGGTTGGGCTGTAGCTCCCATCTGGAAAAACAAATAAGGTGTTACTGTATTAACATGTGAAGTAATCTCACTACGATTAACAGTGAGACATAACAAGTGAGAACCCTGTTCTTCATAACATTACAATGAATATTTATTTTTATCTAACATGCATGAAATGGCTCTATGTTTTTCATTAAGAGCAGAGTAAGCTGTTTGACATGGATTCAGTGTGTCTAAAACTAAATATAAATGAAAAACATTGCAACTTAAACACAAGCAAACAAAGAAAGTATTTACACCACTTTGACAACACATACAGTATTTGGTATTTAGAAAAAGACTTTGGAAATTACACTTGTTCCTCCTTCTCTTGATTTAAAATCTAAAAGATTTCTGGTTCTTTTCAAACTTCTTACTTACAAAGACAGTATGGCTTTCACTTGAGACTCTTCTGCTCACAATAATCTCAATATTCACTGTGAAAGAAAATGCAGTGGGATAAAACTTTTACCTCAGTATGATGTCACATGTGTGCCAAAACTCAAAGGGAGAAGAAAAAACATGATCTAATGTAAACTTCATTGTTGCCATATTGTCTCTTTAGACACTGACTAATAATTGAATGATGTTACACCTTGTAATGAAAACTGGCCTTAGAAAAACTATAATAAAATACAAGCAAACACATAACACACTCTGACAGCGAGTCCAAAGCACATTTGAACTAGAGCAAGCAGCACAAGCAGTGACGTTTGCATGCAGCAGGACTCCAGGTTATGCAGATTGATGCAGAACTTAATGTAGCAAGAAGTCACAGGTTTATATACAGTGAATAAATCACCTCATGAGGACTGTGATCGCTCTGCATAGGGACAGTCTCAGTAATGGCATATATTGTATTTTCGATGTTTTCTCTTTTATTTGCAGATCAGTCGCAAAAATTACATGTTGATTTCATGTATTTCATTGTAGAAATAGAGTAATTCAGCTCTATTTCTACAATGAAAAATCTGTTCTGGTAAGAGAAAAAAATTAAATATGAAATAATCCCATTAAAAAGATCTACATCTAGAGGTTTTAAGCTATACAGATGTTAGGTACAAATTTAGTTTCAACAGATTTTGTTGATTATGGGAAACCGGGGATAGTTGTAACACTCTCAGTTTGACCAATCAGAAACAAGCAGTGGTGATGTCATCAATACAGTCCAGCCCACTTACAAATTGAGCTCACTGGTGAAGCCTCATGTGTCTGAGTTGAAAACTGTCTGTTCTGGAGCCAAAAAAATGATTTTTCAGGTAAGAAAGTAAAAATTTCTATCACAACTATTTTTTGCATAGTGTCCATTGTGATACAGTTGTTTCACTTACATAAGCTCAAGTAGTAGTTTCTCTAGTTTAATTTGATGTGTTGCATTAGCGCTAGCTTTGAAGCCAAATGCTAAAAATGGTTAGCTTTTTAATGGCTGCCTGGCATGGGGAGGGTTGTAACTGTTCTGAAAAAGTGTTACAACCTTCCCCTTATGTTGACATTTTGTACTGGTCTCCTTTTTACAGCATGCCTAGGCAGTGGAAGCGTAAAACAGACAACAGACTAAGGACAACTACATTTGCCACAACTGCCTATCTAATTAAACATATGTATTATGCCTTAGGCAGTTTGCTTTCTTAATAGTCACTAAGGATTTCTGCACCTTAAAGACACACTGTTCAAAAGTGTTTTGTTTATTGTTCAATAGACAGTTCAACTGTTCAAATGCCTTTCATTACTTAAGTATTTAGTGCAGCTTTGCACCATACTGTTCAAAAGTGGTTTGTGCCACAGAAATTCAAGCGTTCTAATACTTTTTCACATTAACCTGTTTCAGGCTACAAAACACACACACACACAGCACACACCAGTTTATACTTTATTATTCTTTATTTTATTTATTTGATGTTATATTTATTTATTTTATTGTATTTATTTTTATTGTATTGAACTTATACTTTTTATTTATTTTTTATCATTATTTTTGTATTCTGACAAGTTTATGTTTCCTTCTTTATTATTCATTAAAGTGCTTGCATACATTTTAAGTGTGGATCTTTTTTTAAGTATAATAATTTAATTGTTACATCCATCCTCAAGTAGTGTTACAGTTCACCCCGGTATTGGGGTAGGTTGTAACAACATACCTCTTTGTATTTGACATTGATTTACATAATCTGTGATGGTGTAGTAGAAGTCCAAGTGTATGTCATTTACAGCAGACAAATATGGGTACCACATGTCAAAATTTGAGATCTCTAGCACCAACAACCACTGAGTTACACTTGCTCAAACAAAAAGTGTTACTATCATCCCCGGTCTCCCCTATATAATTATTGTACCTAAAAAACATATAAATAAAAAGGGGGGATTATGTGTATGGCAGATGATAAATTTGCTTGAACGCTGAATTTCCATGTACAGTAAACAAAAAGGATTACTTTGTAATTCTATGTTAAAACTTGGACTTACTTTTTCCTCTCTGTCGAAAATAACAGACTCCTGCAGGAATGATGACAATCAGAACCACAGCAACCAAAACAACCACAAGGATCATAACATGGTTGTGTGGTTTTAAAGAATCTGCAAAAATAAATAAAATAAAACAAATTTAAAAGCCAGTTTGTAAAATTCAGAAATGCCCTGAAGAAATAATTTAATAATCATTTGTTGTATTAAATCCTAAAGGTCACTTTCAGAGGTTACTAAATCAACTCATTTAAATACCTCCTGCCACTTAGTTTTAGGCTGGTAGTTGTTCTGCTAGTAAAAAGACACAGAAATTTCAACTGACCTTTTTCTCATTGTTTTTCAATTATAAAAATTAAGATGATCATAAATAGAATTTATATCCCTCCCCTGGACACAAAAATGATTTCCCGCCTAAGAAAACACTGTTGGCTGGTTCAACATGGTTCAGTTTGATTAATGAGGTTATTTCGACCACCAGAGCAACTCTACCTACTCTAACCTACCCAGTCCTAAAACACAATGAGAAATACATTTTAACCATATTTGTAACAAACTCAATTTATTTGTTGTTTTATCACAAACAAGTATTTGACTGTTTTGTCTTACCAGCATGTTGAGGGCAGAAATCTTGAATATTCTTCATGTTTTTGGTCCAGCTGACCTGGTTGCTATGGTTACAGATGATGGAGTCATTCAGCAGGTAGACATGGAGAGAAGCACCAGAGGTTGTGACCTCTGATCGCTCTCCTCCCTCCTGACTGCAGGTTTGAGTGTCACATGTAAAAGTGCTGCTGATGTGAGAGTCCTGTGTACTGCAGGTCACAGTGAGGTTACAGGAGTCTGAGCTGTCGGACACAGGGTCCACTGTCAGTCCAACTGGAGACACTGGAGCTGAGGAGGGAGAGTTTGTGTGAGATGTTTTAAAGACGTGGCAGCAGAAAGTCTATCAGTGTTAATGTTAACAAACCTACCTTGAACTGTGACGTTGTATTCAGCCAGTGTTTGTTCTTCTTCACCTGTTGCTTGTGCAGTATAAACTCCACTGTCTGCCTCTTCTAGATTCTTCAATTTCACAGAGAATTGTTTTACAGAAAACTCAACCCTTCCAGTGTAAGCATCAAAGACTTTTTGTTTTCCATCAGGTAAAAATCTCACTAAGACAGGCTTTTTATTGAAGTTCCACACAACAACAAAATCCTCAAGATCATCAGCGTTCGTCACGTTCAGAAGCAGATCATCTCCCTTCTTCACAAACACAGGAGTCACAGCAGTGGACCCTGTAAAAACAGGAGACACATGATACAATAAAAATCACACACAGAATATGATTTTTAGTCTGTAATACTGAATGTACTCCTTGCCTCTACACAGTGTTTATTAAGTTTATTTATCATCTTTTATTTCTATTTTTATTTTTAATTACAGGGAGCAGAGTTACCATGGGATTTTTATGTGATTATATCATCCAACCATTCATTTTCTATATCCACTTATTCTATGTACAGTGTGAGGGAACTTTTTATTCCAGCATGCCACATATTACACAGGGTCAAGCATCTGTCCTGAGGTCTTTGGAGGGACAGTGTTAGATCTTAGATTGATGTGGGGACAATGACTCTCTGTATGTTTGTGTTTACCAGGCACCATTCTGATCGTTACTATGGTAACCGAGGTCAGGGGGTGGTCTCACTCCATAGTCACAACAGATAGGTAACATAATGTAGAAACCTCTACATAGTCAGATAATATGTTGGACCATTAAGGGTAAAAATATTTCCTTTTTTGAGGACTAATGATCAGTTATGGACATCGAGTAGCATTGTCACTACTCTGAGGACATACAGACGAGCCAGAGAGGACAGCTTCTTCAGAACTGAGGCAGCTTGATGACACGTGTACTGATAAATCCTCCATAATTCTTGGCCAAGCTTCAATCAACCTTTCAGCATAAGACATCTCTACACTGACTGAACTGACCATTGATTAATCTAAATCTTTATAACACATACAACATAAGGAGGAAACTCCAACAGAAAGAAAAAGGACAACCATTAATCACGTAGTCATGTTCCTGATTATAGCTCTTATCTCTCCCTAACCTTAGTAAAGCAGTTTAAACTTTACCAAACCCAAATCATAGATGTACAGTCCAGAAAATGTCGTGGCTGTCATTCATGGTTGACTTTAAAAGTTACTGACAGACTTATATTTATTTATTTATTTTTTCAATCATTATTACTCTGACTGGGGCAGGTATTTCAGCGCCACAGTATGAGACAAGTACCAAACAATCACAAGATTGAGTAAACCAAATCTGATTTCTTTTATTTTTATTAGTTTTAAATTTGTGTTTAAACTTTCAATTTTAATTTCATGTAATTTATATTTATTTATTTGCTTTCATTTTCGTTCAAGAGACAGGAAGACAGAGAGATTAAATGAAACAAGCCGGCTGATCTACAGTGGTGCTTTTTTTGAATTATTCGGACACCTTTTGTTTTTATGTTTTTATGCTTTGAAAACAAGAGGCAACCCAGAGAAGAGAATATATTTCAGAAGCAGTTGAGAAGTTCTTATTTTCTTAAATTTGTCATAAATACAAGAAACTTTTTGTTGAGCCTTTCCAATTCTTTTTATCTTCTCTGTTTCCTTTTTTCATTTCCTTAACTTTGTTTTTATTGTTTCTTTTGTTTCATCTGTCTAATGTTCATCATTACGCTTGACGTTCTTCCTCCCTCACACACTCATTTAATGTATTTTACCCTGATGTTTTAGTGCAACAACCAGATTTTTAAAAGGCTATAACTGTAAATAGAAAAAATATGTTTTTACCTTGGCACAAACAGACCACCAATGCACAGACGAGTGAAATATATTCCATTCTGGCACATGTTAGTAAAATGAATGCAACGCAAAACGAGGAAGTCTCTAGTTCGTACTCATACGGAAGTGAATTAATAAAGGAAAGAGAGAGAGAGGAAGAGACACAAACAGCTGTGATAGATTTTGAGGAGCCCAGTGTTAAACTATATTTACCAATGATTTATTTTCTTGCAAACTGTGACACTTGCGAATAACACTTCTCCATTTAAAGTAATACATGTATTTTAACTGCACTTAATCTTCAACTCTATTGTCTTCCGGCTCTGTAACATCCTCTTTCTCTGAAACCACTCCCTACTAATTCAAAACACCAACCTTGAAACTCATTGGCTATCGTCTGATGATGATTTAGCCTCTGGAGGCAACAGGCAATGATTCTGACCTCCTGGGGGAGCCAGAGTATATCCAGAAAATAGATAACGGATATTTGGGTGAAGACATCTTCTTAGAAACTTTATACAAAAGAAAAAAGACCAATTTCAGCTCATCTCAATAAACGGATTTAGCCAATGCATTCCACCTCTTGCCTGCCACATGGACTGTTGCAACCAAAACCCACTAAAATGTGATTGGTCCATCCTACAAACCCTGTAATATTTTGAATTTAAGGGAGATTTCTGAAACTTTTCAAAGCTGAGATCAGTTAAATAAACACCAGTAACCTAAAAGGATATACGCTCTAATCTGTTGCAGCTGTATTTTAGGAACAAAGTCATTAACTTCACATGTTGTTTTTTTGCCATAGGAAACTTTAAGATCTAAATTTACTCTGGGATAGATATGTTGAAGTGTCACACTGCAGCTGCAGGTCTTTTACAGTTGCCACCAAGCTTCTGCACAGGGTTCAGTGTGTTGTGTCGTGTTACCTCATGAATAAAAGACACAGAAGTCTTAACAAGAACTGTTTATTTCAGCTTAACAGTGAAGCAAGTCATAGCTCTCAGTAGAAGCATAATATACATTCAGTAACAGCCATCTCTCTTGCTCTCTCTCTCTATACAGCATTTCAACTCATACCTACTTTATGACAGTGCTCCCTAGTGGTATAAAGTGGCAAACACATGAACGATGGACACCTCCTCTTTCTGTAAAAGATTACTCTCTCAAACAAAATAAGTGCCAGCACTAAAGAACAGTTTGATGATGAGTAAAATCCTTCTACTTTACACCTTAAATATAAATACTGATGTGTTTTGATTATGCGTTATGCATTAATACTCAATAATCTTTGTAAATAATATACAATATGCCGAGGACCTCAAGGCCCACACGTGACCCCATGTAACCTAAGGATAGAAAATTCCATAACAATGGCAATTTATAAGATTTTATTGATACTGTCAATTCTATGATATTATCGATTCTGTTTATCAGTCTGACTCTTCATCAGTTCTCTTATTGATACCTGATCAACAAGAGAATCCTGAGTCCTTACCACAGAGGCTGGGTTCCAGTCCAGCCTGTGGCCCTGTGCTGCATGACACCCCCTCGCTCTCTCTACTCCTTTTGCTGTCTCTTTGCAGCCCTCCCCACAGGCCTGTCTATCTGAGCATACAGGCTTTCTGGCAGGAGTGGAGTGTTCCCTCTAGTCTCAGTGGATCCCATAGATCCAGAGTGAAGACCCACAAGGCTGTATTCAGAGACTGGAGAAGGACCTGAAGCATCATTTGTTGGATCAGCTGGGTGGGCTGTAGCTCCCATCTGGAAAACAAATCAGGTGTTACTGTATTAACATGTGAAGTAATCTCACTACGATTAACAGTGAGACATAAGAAGTGAGAACCCTGTTCTTCATAACATTACAATGAATATTTATTTTTATCTAACATGCATGAAATGGCTCTATGTTTTTCATTAAGAGCAGAGTAAGCTGTTTGACATGGATTCAGTGTGTTTAAAACTAAATATAAATGAAAAACATTGCAACAGACAAAACCCTGACAGCAGGTCTGGATAGACGGTCGTGCCATCAGGTTCATCGAGTCCAAAGCACATTTGAACAAGAGCAAGCAGCACAAGCAGTGACGTTTGCAAGCAGCAGGACTCCAGGTCAGCAGACTGATGCAGAACTTAATGTGGCAAGAAGTCACAGGTTTATATACAGTGAATAAATCACCTCATGAGGACTGTGATTGCTCTGCATAGGGACAGCATCAGGAACAGGAACGGCATATATTGTATTTTCGATGTTCTCTCTTTTATCTGCAGATCAGTCACAAAAATCACATGTTGATTTCATTTTGCATTTCATTTTGAGAGCTTTATCATCTCTGCTGATCCATTATGTTTACATTGCTTGAGCTGCACAGACATTGAGTCCAGATTTTGTGTGTCTGAATTACTCTATTTCTACAATGAAAAATCAGTTCTGGTAAGAGAGAGATGAAATAATCCCATTAAAAAGATCTACATCTAGAGGTTATAGATGTTTGGTACAAATTTAGTTTCAACAGATTTTGTTGGTTATATAATTATTGTACCTAATAACATAAAGGGGGAATTATGGGTGTGGCATATAATGAACTTTCCTAAAAAGGAATTTTGGAGATTTTACTTTTTAAGTCTATGATAAAACTCAGACTTACTTTTTCCTCTCTGTCGAAGATGATGACGTCCTGCAAAGATGACAAAACCGACGAGAACCACAACAACCACAAAGGTAATAACATAGAAGTATGGTGATGGTTGAGAACCTGGAAAAAAAGCCAGTTTAGAAACTGATGCCCTGAAGAAATAATTTAATAATCATTTGTTGTATTAAATCCTAATGGGCAGAGCCAAAGGTCACTTTCAGAGGTTACTAAATCAACTCATTTAAATACCTCCTGCCACTTAGTTTTAGGCTGGTAGTGATAGTTTGTTCTGCCAGTCTCATCATTACAGTTTGTTTTTAATATTTTTTTCAATTAGATTATAAATAGAATTTATATCCCTCCCCTGGACACAAAAATGATTTCCCGCCTAAGAAAACACTGTTGGCTGGTTCAACATGGTTCAGTTGATTAATGAGGTAATTTCAACCACCAGAGCAACTCTACCTACTCTAACCTACCCAGTCCTAAAACACAATGAGAAATACATTTTAACCATATTTGTAACAAACTCAGTTTATTTATTGTTTTATCACAAACAACTATTTGACTGTTTTGTCTTACCAGCATGTTGAGGGCAGAAATCTTGAATATTCTTCATGTTTTTGGTCCAGCTGACCTGGTTGCTATGGTTACAGATGATGGAGTCATTCTCCAGGTAGACATGGAGAGAAGCACCAGAGGTTGTGACCTCTGATCGCTCTCCTCCCTCCTGACTGCAGGTTTGATTGACACATGTAAAAGTGCTGCTGATGTGAGAGTCCTGTGTACTGCAGGTCACAGTGAGGTTACAGGAGTCTGAGCTGTCGGACACAGAGTCCACTGTCAGTCCAACTGGAGACACTGGAGCTGAGGAGGGAGAGTTTGTGTGAGATGTTTTAAAGACATGGCAGCAGAAAGTCTATCAGTGTTAATGTTAACAGACCTACCTTGAACTGTGACGTCGTATTCAGCCAGCGTTTTTTCTTCTTCACCTGTTGCTCGTGCAGTATAAACTCCACTGTCTGCCTCTTCTAGATTTTTCAGTTTCACAGAGAATTTTTTCACAGAAGTCTCAACCCTTCCAGTGTAAGCACCAGAGACTGTTGGTTTTCCATCAAGTAAAAATTTCACTAAAACAGCCTTTTTATTGAAGTTCCACACAACAACAAAATCCTCAAGATCATCAGCATTCGTCACGTTCAGAAGCAGATCATCTCCCTTCTTCACAAACACAGGAGTCACAGCACTGGACCCTGTAAAAACAGGAGACACATGATACAATAAAAGTCACACACAGAATATGTTTTTTTAGCCTGTTATACTGAATGATATTCCTTTTCACATGATTCAACACACTGAATCATCAGTTTAAAATTGTGAATATCTTCAGTTAATCTTGGTCTTGTCACAATCCATTCCTCTGCTGCTTGCTAGTAATTTTCCACTCTCCTCCCCCTCTGCTCCACTCTCCCTGCCGGCCAGTGCCACCTCATCAGCCAACTCTGTTCACCTGTGCACTCAGGTGCTCCTCATCAGGAGTCAAGCCACTATTTAAGCCTCTCTGGTTCACACACTCACTGGCAAATTGTTCTTAGTCTCCATGCAAGACTCTCCAGCATTTTCCTTTGGCCTGAGCTCCCGTTGCCGACCCTGCCTGCCTCTGACTAACCTGCCTTGTCATTCTCCTGGTAAATTCTTCAGCTTTCTGTCTCCAACCACGATTTCCGTCTTAACCCTTCCTTGTGTTTGCCTGCCGGTGTGGCGTCCTGCTGCTACACTGCTGGATTTCATCAACTTGCTGGACTTGTATGAGAGGTTAGACATATCTCAGCACCAAGAGACTCTGTGTTTAAGCCTGTTTTTGGACTACCTTCATAATTACCTGTTTGCTGAAAAGATTATTGAAGAAGAGCTTAAAGGCTCATTACCAAACTATCCTGTGGTCCGGGTTACTGCAATTGGATCCTCACACACCCGTTACAGGTCTATCAAGAGCTGAAAAATGTCTTTACAAATGACCAACTGACTTTGTCTCATGACAGCTTGCCTCAGGATAGAGGAATTTAACAGGTGAAACTACAATATGTAATTTCTCTTTCTTTCTACTAAATGTCATTTCACACAAATTAACATTCTATTAATGTTTGTTTTTGATATACTGGGAACACGTTTTCTGCATTTTTAAATACAATATAAGGATTTGCCTCTACAGTGTTAAGTTTATATCATCTTTCTTTTTCTATTTTTTTAATTACAAGGGAGCAGAGTTACCTGTTGACTTTGTTACAAACCTCTCTCCCCTGTAAACATGCATGTCTCATTAATGCATCTTACTAACTAAACTTTCTGTGCTCTCTCGTCCAGCAGGTTCTCATGGATCGTGGCTGCTGCTGCGGTCCTGCACGACGTCCACTACATTATTACTGTCATTGTTATCATATTTCCATTACAGTTTAGTTAATTAATGACTTGCTGCTGCTGTGCATCTGTGTCTATCGCCATCACAGGTTCCACTGCTACTGTAATCATTTTATTATTCATTGTATTTGTACAATATGTTTTTGTTCTGTACACGTGACATCTATTGCATGTTGTCCATCCTGGGAGAGGGATCCCTCCTCTGTGGCTCTTCCTGAGGTTTCTTCCACTTTTTTCCCTGTTAAAAGGGTTTTTTGTGGGCAAGTTTTTCCTCACTCGAACCAAGGGTCTAAGGACAGAGGGTGTCACTCCCTGTACAGATTGTAAAGCCCTCAGACACAATGTGTTTTGTGAATTTGGGCTATACAAATAAAATTTGACATGGAATTGTACACTTCTATGTACAGTGTGAGGGAACTTTTTATTCCAGCATGCCACATATTACACAGGGTCAAGCATCCGTCCTGAGGTCACTTTAGGGACAGTGTTAAATCTTAAATTGATGTGGGGACAATGACTCTCTGTATGTTTGTTTACCAGGCACCATTCTGATCGTTACTATGGTACTGAGGATAGGGTTGGCTCACTCCATAGACATAACAGATGGGTAACATAATGTAGAAACCTCTACAGAGTCCGATAATGTTGGACCATTAAGGGTAAAAATATTTTCTTGTTTGAGGACTAATGATCAGTTATGGACATCGAGTAGCATTGTCACTACTCTGAGGACATACAGACGAGCCAGAGAGGACAGCTTCTTCAGAATTGAGGTGGCTTCATGACAAGTGTACCGATAAATCCTCCATTCTTCTTGGCCAAGCTTCAATCAACCTTTCAGCATAAGACATCTCTACACTTATCTCTCCCTAACCTTAGTAAAGCAGTCTAAACTTCACCAAACCCAAATCATAGATGTACAGTCAAGAAAATGTCGTCGCTGTCATTCATGGTCAGCTTTAAAAGTTACTGACAGACTTATATTCATAAATGTGTATGATGCACACAAACCCACAAACATATATGCAACACTGCTTCCACAGTCAGTGGTTTCCGTCTCACTTGTGAGGTGTCAAACTGCAGCAGCTCTTCTCGCTCTTCTCCCACACGTCAAGTTATAAGACAAGTAATTTGACCACCTGAACGTGTGATACTTCACCCCAACTCTTTCTCTTTCACTTATCACCACTGCAATTATAAACCAAATGTTATATAAATAAATGTATATATGTATATACCGAAGCCAAAGACGACACTATCCTAATAACAAATACTGATTGTGTAGCCAAAACCTGATTATTCCTTCTATCATTTTTATTAATTTTTTATTTTGAGTTAATCCCACATACACATCAGCGGACAATGATACTTCACCCAAAATATTTCTGTTTCACTTATTATAAAACCTGATTTCTGTATTTTCATTCATTGGAAACTAGGGATAAGGAGGGCTGCCTGGGTCGCTACCAGTCTGAGTTACCCTGGAGCATTCATTTTTTATTTTGAGTCTGTCCCAACAATACAACACAATAAAAACTCTGACTATGGAACAAAAGGTGTCAGAACAATTAATGCTTTGAAAACAAGAGGCAACCCAGAGAAGAGAATATATTTCAGAAGCGGTTGAGAAGTTCTTATTTTCTTAAATTTGTCATAAATACAAGAAACTTTTTGTTGAGCCTTTCCAATTCTTTTTATCTTCTCTGTTTCCTTTTTTCATTTCCTTAACTTTGTTCTTATTGTTTCCTTTGTTTCATCTGTCTAATGTTCATCATCACGCTTGACGTTCTTCCTCCCTCACACACTCATTTAATGTATTTTACCCTGATGTTTTAGTGCAACAACCAGATTTTTAAAAGGCTATAACTGTAAATAGAAAAAAACATATATGTTTTTACCTTGGCACAAACAGACCACCAATGCACAGACGAGGAAAATATGTTCCATTCTGGCACGCTACACAGAATGAGGAAGTTAGTTTCCGTATTCATACAGAGGTAAATTCAGAAATGAGAGAGAGACAAAGAGAAAGAGAGAGAGAAAGAGAGAGAGAGAGAGAGAGAGAGAGACAAAGAGAAAGAGAGAGAGAGAGAGAGAGAGAGAGAGAGGGAGAGAGAGCAACAGCTGTGATAGATTTTGAGGAGCCCAGTGTTAAACTATATTTACCAATTATTTATTTTCTTGCAAACTGTGACACTTGCGAATAACACTTCTCCAATTAAAGTAATACATGTATTTTAACTGCACTTAATCTTCAACTCTATTGTCTTCCGGCTCTGAAACATCATCTTTCTCTGAAACAACTCCCTACACTAAAGGCTAATTCAAAACACCAATCTTGAAACTCATTGTCTATCATCTGATGATGATTTAGCCTCTGGAGGCAACAGGCAATGATTCTGACCTCCTGGGGGGGCCAGAGTATATCCAGAAAATAGATAACAGATATTTGGGTCAAGACATCTTCTTAGAAACTTTATACAAAACAAAAAAGGCACATTTCAGCTCATCTCAATAAACAGATATCTACATATAAATGCAGATAACATTTAAAAAAGGTGATAAAAAGCTAAATCGTCATCAGACAATTGTTGTGTAGTGTTACCTCATGAATAAAAGACACAGGAGTCTTAACAAGAACTGTTTATTTCAGCTTGTGTAATAAAATCATAGCTCTCAGTAGCAGCATAATTCAGTAACAGCCATCTCTCTTGCTCTCTCTCTATACAGCATCTCAACTCGTACATACTTTATGACAGTGCTCTCTAGTGGTATAAAGTGGCAAACACATGATCGATGGACACAACACCTCCTCTTTCTGTAAAAGATTACTCTCTCAAACAAAATAAGTGCCAGCACTAAAGAACAGTTTCATAATTAGTAAAATCCTTCTACTTTACACCTTTAATATAAATGCTGATGTTTTCTCATTATCCATTAATACCCAATAATCTTTGTAAATATACAAATACAAATATAATAATAATAGTACAGAGATTACCACGTTAGAAAAAACATACATAAATACAGTATGTAACACTGCTTTTGGTCCTATTTACAATATTTTCAGAAAGATTGCATGAATGTATATTTTTTGTAAATTCATCTTTGGGTGAACTAAGCAAAGCCGTTTCTGGTGCATGCATTATTTGACAGAGCTATGAAGCTATATACTCACTGAATATTGTTACTCACTCTGGTATACTGCTAAACTGCATTTTGTTGTTTCAGGACTTGTACTACAGTGACAATAAAGTTTATTTAATCAAAATAATTGAATCTAATATTGTGAGTTTTCCAGCAAGAAATGTTCCAGTAAACGCACTCGATACTCTGAATGCATGATGACATATTTGCATTTTATGACCCTCGGCTCAAAGATAAAATAATATGATTAGAAAACATAAAAATACAAACGAAAAACTGAACTTAATGAAATACTTAATATAACCATCAAATACTTAAAAACACAAACGAAGATGTAAAGGTGGCTGAGGAATAAGTGAAGGCAAACAAATCAGAAAAAAATGGAATAATATGCACCGCATAGATCATCCATCCATCCGTTATCTGTAACCTCTTATCCTCATCAGGGTCACGGTGGGGCTGGAGTCTATCCCAGCTGACCTAGGGCGAAAGGCGGGGTACACCCTGGACAAGTCACCAGCTCATCACAGGGCACATAGAGACAAACAACCATTCACACTCACATTCACACCTACGGCCAATTTAGAGGCACCAGTTAACCTGTTAAGTGCATGTCTTTGGGCTGTGGGAGGAAGCTGGAGTACCCGGAGAGAACCCATGCAGACACAAGGAGAACACACAAACTCGCCCAGCCGAGGTTTGAACCAGGAACCGTCGTGCTGTGAGGCGAGGAATTTTAATTTGAATTCATTTAAATGTAAACTGCAAATCTGTTCCGAAAGACCAAGATTCAATGAGCTGCTGTCTTCATGAAGTCTTTTATCATTGGGTCATTTGTTCAGTGCTGCTTCCTTGAATTTGATCTGGAGATGGCAATTGATCAGATTTTATTGATACTGTCAATTATATGATGTTATCAATTCTGTTTATCAGTCTGGCTCTTTATCAGTTCCCTTATTGATACCTGATCAATAAGAGAGTCCTGTCCCTCTCTCTACTCGTTTTCCTGTCTCTTTTAAGCCCTCCCCACATTGTCTATCTGAGCATACAGGCTTTCTGGCAGAGTGTTCCCTCTAGTCTCAGTGGATCCAGAGTGAAGACCCACAAGGCTGTATTCAGAGACTGGAGAAGGACCTAAAGCATCATTTGTTGGATCAGCTGGTTGGGCTGTAGCTCCCATCTGGAAAACAAATCAGGTGTTACTGTATTAACATGTGAAGTAATCACACTACGATTAACAGTGAGACATAACAAGTGAGAACCCTGTTCTTCATAACATTACAATGAATATTTATTTTTATCTAACATGCATGAAATGGCTCTATGTTTTTCATTAAGAGCAGAGTAAGCTGTTTGACATGGATTCAGTGTGTCTAAAACTAAATATAAATGAAAAACATTGCAACTTAAACACAAGCAAACAAAAAAAGTATTTACACCACTTTGACAACACATACAGTATTTGGTATTTAAAAAAAGACTTTGGAAATTACACTTGTTCCTCCTTCTCTTGATTTAAAATCTAAAAGATTTCTGGTTCTTTTCAAACTTCTTACTTACTACTACAAGGAAAGCATGGCTTTCACTTGAGACTCTTCTGCTCACAATAATCTCAATATTCACTGTGAAAGAAAATGCAGCGGGATAAAACTTTTACCTCAGTATGATGTCACATGTGTGCCAAAACTCAAAGGGAGAAGAAAAAACATGATCTAATGTAAACTTCATTGTTGCCGTATTGTCTCTTTAGACACTGACTAATAATTGAATGATGTTACACCTTGTAATGAAAACTGGCCTTAGAAAAACTATAATAAAATACAAACAAACACATAACACACTCTGACAGCGAGTCCAAAGCACATTTGAACTAGAGCAAGCAGCACAAGCAGTGACGTTTGCATGTAGCAGGACTCCAGGTTATGCAGATTGATGCAGAACTTAATGTAGCAAGAAGTCACAGGTTTATATACAGTGAATAAATCACCTCATGAGGACTGTGATCGCTCTGCATAGGGACAGCATCAGGAACGGCATATATTGTATTTTCGTTGTTTTCTCTTTGATCTGCAGATCAGTCACAAAAATCACATGTTGATTTCACGTTGCATTTCATTTTGAGAGCTTTATCATCTCTGCTGCTTCATTACATTTACATTACTTGAGCTTCACAGACATTGAGTCCAGATTTTGTGTGTTTGAATTAGTAAGAGAAAGATGAAATAATCCCATTAAAAAGATCTACACAGAGGTTTTGAAATATACAGATGTTTGGTACAAAATTAGTTTCAACAGATTTTGTTGACTATAACTATTATGAGTATTTGATAACATAAAGGGGGATTTATGGGTGTGGCAGATGATGAACTTTGCTAGAGCACAGAATACAGTAAACAAAATGGATGTTGGAGATTTTACTTTGTAATTCTGTGTTAAAATGCACACTTGGACTTACCTGTTCCTCTCTGTCGACATTTAAAGACTCCTACAATAATGATGACAACGAGAACCCCGACTGTAACAATCACAGAGGGGATAACATAGATGTGTAGGTGTGGAGGATCTGCAACAAAAAAAATAAAAGATGTGCTACATGATGGTTTTAATTATACACATATCTTGGTAACAGTAAGTGTAAGAAAATCATTTTATAATCATTTGTTCTATTAATGGAGTGCAGCCAAAGGTCACTGAATCAGTTCATTTAAATACCTCCTGCCACTTTTAGGCTGGTAGTGATAGTTTGTTCTGCCAGTCTCATCATTACAGTTTGTTTTTAATATTTTTTTCAATTATAATAATTAAGCTGATTATGAATAGAAGTTATATCCCTCCCCTGCACACAAAAATGATTTCCCGCATAAGAAAACACTGTTGGCTGGTTCAACATGGTTCAGTTTGATTAATGAGGTAATTTCGACCACCAGAGCAACTCTACCTACTCTAACCTACCCAGTCCTAAAACACAAGGAGAAATACATTTTAACCATATTTGTAACAAACTCAATTTATGTATTATTTTATCACAAACAATTATTTGACTGATTTGTCTTACCAGCATGTTTAGGGCAGAAATCTTGGATGTTCTTCGTGTTTTTGGTCGAGCTGACCTGGTTGCTATGGTTACAGATGATGGAGTCATTCAGCAGGTAGACATGGAGAGAAGCACCAGAGGTTGTGACCTCTGATCGCTCTCCTCCCTCCTGACTGCAGGTTTGAGTGTCACATGTAAAAGTGCTGCTGATGTGAGAGTCCTGTGTACTGCAGGTCACAGTGAGGTTACAGGAGTCTGAGCTGTTGTACACAGAGTCCACTGTCAGTCCAACTGGAGACACTGGAGCTGAGGAGGGAGAGTTTGTGTGAGATGTTTTAAAGACATGGCAGCAGAAAGTCCATCAGTGTTAATGTTAACAAACCTACCTTGAACTGTGACGTTGTATTTCAGTGTTTGTTCTTTTTGAGCTATCACTCGTGCAGTATAAACTCCACTGTCTGCCTCTTGTAGATTCTTCAATTTCACAGAGAATTTTTTCACAGAAGTCTCAACCTTTCCAGTGTCATCATAGACTGTTGGTTCGCCTTGCTGTGAAAATGTGAGTAAAGTATTTTCTCTGATTTTCCATGTAACAATACTAAATTTTTGAGGAAGATCAGCTTCTGTGACATTCAGAAGCAGATCATCTCCCTTCTTCACAAACACAGGAGTCACAGCAGTGGACCCTGTAAAAACAGGAGACACATGATACAATAAAAATCACACAGAATCAGAATATGTTTTTTCTAGTCTGTAATACTGAATGTTATTCCTTTTGATTGAACACACTGAATCATCAGTTTAAAACTGTGAATTACCTTCAGTTTATCATGATTTATCAAGAGCTGGAAAATGTCTTTAAAAATGACTTCAACTGACTTTGTCTCATGACACAGCTTGCCTCAGGATAGAGGGACTTTAAGAGGTGAAACTAAAATACGTAATTTCTTCATTTTTCTTTTCATCATCAGAGCCTCTTTATTCAGTCTCTTCTTCTGGAAAACAAAGACCTCTCTTTAACCATGTCCTCTCTTTTCAATTTTGTCCATGTGGGCTTGAGCTTTCTACATTTTAAATACAATATAAGGATTTGCCTCTACACAGTGTTTATTAAGTTTATTTATCATCTTTCTTTTATTTCTATTTTTATTTTTAATTACAGGAGCAGAGTTACCTGTTGACTTTGTTACATGGAATTTCTATGTGATTATATCATCCAACCATTCATTTTCTATATCCACTCATTCTATGTACAGTGTGAGGGAACTTTTTATTCCAGCATGCCACATATTACACAGGGTCAAGCATCTGTCCTGAGGTCACTGTAGGGACAGTGTTAAATCTTAAATTGATGTGGGGACAATGACTCTCTGTATGCTGTTACAGTTTTCAGTTTGTTCTGTGTTTCCTGTTTTATTTTGTAGTTCTTCCCTGTCTGTGTCTTGTCTTAGTCTACTTCCTGTTTTCCCGCCTTTTTTGATTCTGCACCTGTCCCTGATTTGTTTCACCTTTCCCTGATTAGTTTTCCCTGGTGTACTGCATGTCTATTTAGTTCCTGTGTTTCCTTTGTTTCCTTGTCTGTCCGTTGTGTGTGTATTATGCTTTGTTTCTGTGTGAATGCTACTATCCTACTTTTCCCAGTGTATTCTTGGTTCCTGGTTTTGTATCTTGCCTGTGTTTGTCCCTAGGTCCTGTGTTCGTCCCCGTGTCTCACTCCATAGACACAACAGATAGGTAACATAATTTAAAAACCTCTACAGAGTCAGATAACAATGTCGGACCACTAAAGGATAAAAATATTTTCTTGTTTGAGGACTAATGATCAGTTATGGACATCGAGTAGCTGTGTCACTACTCTGAGGACATACAGACGAGCCAGAGAGGACAGCTTCTTCAGAATCGAGGCAGCTTCATGTCGTGACAAGTGTACTGATAAATCCTCCAATCTTCTTGTCCAAGCTTCAATCAACCTTTCAGCATAAGACAACTCTACACTGACTGAACTGACTATTGATTAGTCTAAATCTTTATAACACATACAACATAAGGAGGGAACTCCACACAGAAAGATGGATTAAAAAATGACAACCATTAATCACGTAGTCATGTTCCTGATTATAGCTCTTATCTCTCCCTAACCTTAGTAAAGCAGTTTAAACTTTACCAAACCCAAATCATAGATGTACAGTCCAGAAAATGTCGTCGCTGTCATTCATGGTTGGCTTTAAAAGTTACTGACAGACTTATATTTATTCATTTATTTATTTAATCGTTATTACTCTGACTGGTGCAGGTATTTCAGCGCCACAGTATGAGACAAGTACCAAACAATCATAATACCAAGATTGAGTAAACCAAATCTGATTTCTTTTATTTTTATTAGTTTTAAATTTGTGTTTAAACTTTCAATTTGAATTTCATGCAATTTATATTTATTTATTTGCTTTCATTTTCGTTCAAGAGACAGGAAGACAGAGAGATTAAATGAAGCAAGCCGGTACCGGGTCTCTACCAAACTGATCTACAGTGGTGTTTTTTTTGAGTCAATTCCACACAAACATACAAACTATGGAACAAAAGGTGTCAGAATAATTAATGCTTTGAAAACAAGAGGCAACCCAGAGAAGAAAATATATTTCAGAAGCGGTTGAGAAGTTCTTATTTTCTTAAATTTGTCATAAATACAAGAAACTTTTTGTTGAGCCTTTCCAATTCTTTTTATCTTCTCTGTTTCCTTTTTTCATTTCCTTAACTTTGTTTTTATTGTTTCTTTTGTTTCATCTGTCTAATGTTCATCATCACGCTTGACGTTCTTCCTCCCTCACACACTCATTTAATGTATTTTACCCTGATGTTTTAGTGCAACAACCAGATTTTTAAAAGCTTTAACTGCAAATAGAAAAAAAACATATATGTTTTTACCTTGGCACAAACAGACCACCAATGCACAGACGAGGAAAATATGTTCCATTCTGGCACGCTACACAGAATGAGGAAGTTAGTTTCCGTATTCATACAGAGGTAAATTCAGAAATGAGAGAGAGACAAAGAGAAAGAGGGAGAGAAAGAGAGAGAGATAGAGAGAGAGAGAGACAAAGAGAGAGAGAGACAGAGAGAGAGAGGAAGTGACTAACAGCTGTGATAGATTTTGAGGAGCCCAGTGTTAAACTATATTTACCAATGATTTATTTTCTTGCAAACTGTGACACTTGTGAATAGAACTTCTCCAATTAAAGTAATACATGTATTTTAACTGCACTTAATTTTCAACTCTATTGTCTTCCAGCTCTGAAATCATCTTTCTCTGAAACCACTCCCTACTAATTCAAAACACCAACCTTGAAACTCATTGGCTATCGTCTGATGATGATTTAGCCTCTGGAGGCAACAGGCAATGATTCTGGCCTTCTGGGGGAGCCAGAGTATATCCAGAAAATAGATAACGGATATTTGGGTGAAGACATCTTCTTAGAAACTTTATACAAAAGAAAAAAGACCAATTTCAGCTCATCTCAATAAACGGATTTAGCCAATGCATTCCACCTCTTGCCTGCCACATGGACTGTTGCAACCAAAACCCACTAAAATGTGATTGGTCCATCCTACAAACCCTGTAATATTTTGAATTTAAGGGAGATTTCTGAAACTTTTCAAAGCTGAGATCAGTTAAATAAACACCAGTAACCTAAACGCAAATACGCTCTAATCTGTTGCAGCTGTATTTTAGGAAAAAAGTCATTAACTTCACATGTTGTTTTTTGCCATAGGAAACTTTAAGATGTAAATTTACTCTGGGATAGATATGTTGAAGTGTCACACTGCAGCTGCAGGTCTTTTACAGCTGCCACCAAGCTTCTGCACAGGGTTCAGTGTGTTGTGTAGTGTTACCTCATGAATAAAAGACACAGAAGTCTTAACAAGAACTGTTTATTTCAGCTTAACAGTGAAGCAAGTCATAGCTCTCAGTAGAAGCATGATATACATTCAGTAACAGCCATCTCTCTTGCTCTCTATCTATACAGCATTTCAACTCATACCTACTTTATGACAGTGCTCCCTAGTGGTATAAAGTGGTAAACACATGAACGATGGACACAACA
Organism: Argyrosomus regius; assembly: GCA_946959425.1. Classification (NCBI taxonomy): domain Eukaryota; kingdom Metazoa; phylum Chordata; class Actinopteri; family Sciaenidae; genus Argyrosomus; species Argyrosomus regius. The sequence goes on along the minus strand of CAMPSB010000313.1, from coordinate 63,531 downwards.
CCTCCTCTTTCTGTAAAAGATTACTCTCTCAAACAAAATAAGTGCCAGCACTAAAGAACAGTTTGATGATGAGTAAAATCCTTCTACTTTACACCTTAAATATAAATACTGATGTGTTTTCATTATCCATTAATACCCAATAATCTTTGTAAATAATATACAAATACAAATATAATAATAATAATACAGAGATGACCACGTTAGAAAAAACATACATAAATACAGTATGTAACACTGCTTTTGGTCCTATTTACAATATTTTCAGAAAGATTGCATAAATGTATATTTTTGTAAATTCATCTTTGGGTGAACTAAGCAAAGCCGTTTCTGGTGCATGCATTATTTGACAGAGCTATGAAGCTATATACTCACTGAATATTGTTACTCACTCTGGTATACTGCTAAACTGCATGTTGTTGTTTCAGGACTTGTACTACAGTGACAATAAAGTTTATTTAATCAAAATAATTGAATCTAATATTGTGAGTTTTCCAGCAAGAAATGTTCCAGTAAACAGACTCGATACTCTGCATCATGCATGATGACATATTTACATTTTATGACCCTCGGCTCAAAGACAAAATAATATGATTAGAAAATATAAAAATAGAAACGAAAAACTGAACTTAATGAAATACTTGACCATCAAATACTTAAAAACACAAACGAAGATGTAAAGGTGGCTGAGGAATAACTGAAAGCTAACAAATCAGAAAAAAATGGAATAATATGCACCGCATAGATCATCCATCCATCTGTTATCTGTAACCTCTCATCCTCATCAGGGTCACGGTGGGGCTGGAGTCTATCCCAGCTGACCTAGGGCGAAAGGCGGGGTACATCCTGGACAAGTCACCAGCTCATCACAGGGCACATAGAGACAAACAACCATTCACACTCACATTCACACCTACGGCCAATTTAGAGGCACCAGTTAATCTGTTAAGTGCATGTCTTTGGACTGTGGGAGGAAGCTGGAGTACCCGGAGAGAACCCATGCAGACACAAGGAGAACATACAAACTCGCCCAGCCGAGGTTTGAACCAGGAAACGTCGTGCTGTGAGGCGAGGAATTTTCATTTGAATTAATTTAAATGTAAACTGCAAATCTGTTCCGAAAGACCAAGATTCAATGAGCTGCTGTCTTCATGAAGTCTTTTATCATTGGGTCATTTGTTCAGTGCTGCTTCCTTGAATTTGATCTGGAGATGGCAATTGATCAGATTTTATTGATACTGTCAATTATATGATGTTATCAATCCTGTTTATCAGTCTGGCTCTTTATCAGTTCCCTTATTGATACCTGATCAATAAGAGAGTCCTGTCCCTCTCTCTACTCGTTTTCCTGTCTCTTTTAAGCCCTCCCCACATTGTCTATCTGAGCATACAGGCTTTCTGTGTTCCCTCTAGTCTCAGTGGATTCAGAGTGAAGACCCACAAGGCTGTATTCAGAGGGTGGAGAAAGACCTGAAGCATCATTTGTTGGATCCCCTGGTTGGGCTGTAGCTCCCATCTGGAAAACAAATCAGGTGTTACTGTATTAACATGTGAAGGAATCACACTACGATTAACAGTGAGACATAACAAGTGAGAACCCTGTTCTTCATAACATTACAATGAATATTTATTTTTATCTAACATGCATGAAATGGCTCTATGTTTTTCATTAAGAGCAGAGTAAGCTGTTTGACATGGATTCAGTGTGTCTAAAACTAAATATAAATGAAAAACATTGCAACTTAAACACAAGCAAACAAAGAAAGTATTTACACCACTTTGACAACACATACAGTATTTGGTATTTAGAAAAAGACTTTGGAAATTACACTTGTTCCTCCTTCTCTTGATTTAAAATCTAAAAGATTTCTGGTTCTTTTCAAACTTCTTACTTACTACTACAAGGAAAGCATGGCTTTCACTTGAGACTCTTCTGCTCACAATAATCTCAATATTCACTGTGAAAGAAAATGCAGCGGGATAAAACCTTTGCCTCAGTATGATGTCACATGTGTGCCAAAACTCAAAGGGAGAAGAAAAAACATGATCTAATGTAAACTTCATTGTTACCGTATTGTCTCTTTAGACACTGATTAATAATTGAATGATGTTACACCTTGTAATGAAAACTATAATAAAATACAAGCAAACACATAACACACTCTGACAGCGAGTCCAAAGCACATTTGAACAAGAGCAAGCAGCACAAGCAGTGACGTTTGCAAGCAGCAGGACTCCAGGTCAGCAGACTGATGCAGAACTTAACGTAGCAAGAAGTCACAGGTTTATATACAGTGAATAAATCACCTCATGAGGACTGTGATTGCTCTGCATAGGGACAGCATCAGGAACGGCATATATTGTATTTTCAATGTTTTCTCTTTGATCTGCAGATCAGTCACAAAAATTACATGGTGATTTTATTTTGCATTTCATTTTGAGAGTTTTATCGTCTCTGCTGTTTCATTACATTTACATTACTTGAGCTGCACAGACATTGAGTCCAGATTTTGTGTGTCTGAATTAGTAAGAGAAAGATGAAATGATCCCATTAAAAAGATCTACACAGAGGTTTTGAAATATACAGATGTTTGGTACAAAATTAGTTTCAACAGATTTTGTTGACTATAACTATTATGAGTATTTGATAACATAAAGGGGGATTTATGGGTGTGGCAGATGATGAACTTTGCTAGAGCACAGAATACAGTAAACAAAAAGGATTTTGGAGATTTTACTTTGTAATTCTGTGTTAAAATGCACACTTGGACTTACCTGTTCCTTTCTGTCGACATTTAAAGACTACAGTAATGATGAGAATGATGACAACGAGAAACCCGACTGCAACAATCACAGAGGTGATAACATGGATGTGTGGTTGTGGAGGATCTGCAACAAAAAAAATAAAAGATGTGCTCCATGATGGTTTTAATTATACACATATCTTGGTAACAGTAACTGTAAGAAAATAATTTGATAATCATTTGTTCTATTAATGGAACCCTGATGAGTGCAGCCAAAGGTCACTGAATCAGTTCATTTAAATACCTCCTGCCACTTTTAGGCTGGTAGTGATAGTTTGTTCTGCCAGTCTCATCATTACAGCTTGTTTTTAATATTTTTTTCAATTATAATAATTAAGCTGATTATGAATAGAAGTTATATCCCTCCCCTGCACACAAAAATGATTTCCCGCCTAAGAAAACACTGTTGGCTGGTTCAACATGGTTCAGTTTGATTAATGAGGTAATTTCGACCACCAGAGCAACTCTACCTACTCTAACCTACCCAGTCCTAAAACACAATGAGAAATACATTTTAACCATATTTGTAACAAACTCAATTTATTTATTATTTTATCACAAACAATTATTTGACTGATTTGTCTTACCAGCATGTTGAGGGCAGAAATCGTGGATATTCGTCATGTTTTTGGTCCAGCTGACCTGGTTGCTATGGTTACAGATGATGGAGTCATTCTCCAGGTAGACATGGAGAGAAGCACCAGAGGCTGTGACCTCTGATCGCTCTCCTCCCTCCTGACTGCAGGTTTGAGTGTTACATGTAAAAGTGCTGCTGATGTGAGAGTCCTGTGTACTGCAGGTCACAGTGAGGTTACAGGAGTCTGAGCTGTTGTACACAGAGTCCACTGTCAGTCCAACTGGAGACACTGGAGCTGAGGAGGGAGAGTTTGTGTGAGATGTTTTAAAGACATGGCAGCAGAAAGTCTATCAGTGTTAATGTTAACAGACCTACCTTGAACTGTGACGTTGTATTCAACCAGTATTTGTTCTTTTTGAGCTGTCACTCGTGCAGTATAAACTCCTCTGTCTGCCTCTTGTAGATTTTTCAATTTCACAGAGAATTTTTTCACAGAAGTCTCAACCCTTCCAGTGTAAGCATCATAGACTGTTGGTTCGCCTTGCTGAGAAAATGTGACTAAAATATTTTCTCTGATTTTCCATGCAACAATACTAAATTTTTGAGGAACATCAGCGTTCGTCACATTCAGAAGCAGATCATCTCCCTTCTTCACAAACACAGGAGTCACAGCAGTGGACCCTGTAAAAACAGGAGACACATGATACAATTAACCATGTCCTCTCTTTTCCTTTTGTCCATGTGGGCTTGAGCAAAAAAAAAAAAGTTTCTGTCAGATATACAAACATCTGCGAAATTAACCCCAAAAAAAAAAATGTCTTATAAAACTTAGCATTCTATTAATATGTTTATTTTGATATACTGGAAACACGTTTTCTACATTTTAAATACAATATAAGGATTTGCCTCTACACAGTGTTTATTAAATTTATTTATCATCTTTCTTTTATTTCTATTTTTATTTTTAATTACAGGGAGCAGAGTTACCTGTTGACTTTGTTACATGGAAGTTTTATGTGATTATATCATCCAACCATTCATTTTCTATATCCACTCATTCTATGTACAGTGTGAGGGAACTTTTTATTCTAACATGCCACATATTACACAAGGTCAAGCATCTGTCCTGAGGTCACTGTAGGGACAGTGTTAAATCTTAGATTGATGTGGGGACAATGACTCTCTGTATGCTGTTACAGTTTTCAGTTTGTTCTGTGTTTCCTGTTTTATTTTGTAGTTCTTCCCTGTCTGTTTCATGTCTTATTCTACTTCCTGTCTTGTTTTCCCGCCTTTTTTGATTCTGCACCTTTCCCTGATTAGTTTTCCCTGGTGTACTGCATGTCTATTTAGTTCCTGTGTTTCCTTTGTTTCCTTGTCTGTCCGTTGTGTGTGTATTATGCCTTGTTTCTGTGTGTATGCTACTATCCTACTTTTCCCAGTGTATTCTTGGTTCCCGGTTTTGTATCTTGCCTGTGTTCATCCCCGTGTTCCTGCTCCTCGTCTTTGTTATTTCTGGATTTTTGTTTGTTGGATTTGTGTTGTTTGCCTGGATTTTCAGCCACCTTTTGGCTAGTCTGTTTTTTGTGTTCTTTGGTTTTTCTGCTCCTGTGCTGTTTTGTATTCATCCCTCACCGTTTTGTTTTATTATTAAAGTTTGCTTTTGTGTACCCAAACGTGCATTTAGGTCCTTTCCTGAACACCCAACCCCCTCCCTCGTGACATACATTTGTGTTTACCAGGCATCATTCTGACCATTACTATAGTACTGAGGATAGGACTGTCTCACTCCATAGTCACAACAGATAGGTAACATCATTTAAAAACCTCTACAGATTCAGATAATATGTCAGACCTCTAAAGGGTAAAAATATTTCCTTGTTTGAGGACTAATGATCAGTTATGGACATCGAGTAGCTGTGTCACTATTCTGAGGACATACAGACGAGCCAGAGAGGACAGCTTCTTCAGAATCGAGGCAGCTTCATGTCATGACAAGTGTACTGATAAATCCTCCATTCTTCTTGACCAAGCTTCAATCAACCTTTCAGCATAAGACATCTCTACACTGACTGAACTGACCATTGATTAATCTAAATCTTTACAACACGTACAACAAAAGGAGGAAACTCCACAGAGAAAGATGGATTAAAAAATGACAACCATTAATCACGTAGTCATGTTCCTGATTATAGCTCTTATCTCTCCCTAACCTTAGTAAAGTTTAAACTTTACCAAACCCAAATCATAGATGTACAGTCAAGAAAATGTCGTCGCTGTCATTCATGGTTGGCTTTAAAAGTTAGTGACAGACTTATATATATATATATTTTTTCCAAACTTTGTTTAGAGACAAGACACTTATATATAAATATATATATATGTATATAAACAAACAAAACAAACAAAAAAAGGGTGGGTCATCGATAAAAAATTATGAATTAGACAGTTACATAGATGGCACTTACTAAAGTCACATTTAAGTGTACGTTCACATACGCCTGTACAAAGCATGTCATTAAAACAAATTAGACATGTTTGTTTGTCAGTCCGTGATGTTAGGAAAAGTCAGTTTATTTGCATACGCAAAAAATGGCCCCCATGTTTTCCTGAAAGTAGCAGACGATCCCCTCAGTGTGCAACGGATTTTCTCCACGTTGATAAAGTACAAAATGTCCTTTATCTACAAGTGACGGGTTGGTGGAGTCGGAGATTTCCACTTCATAAGAATGAGACGTCTAGCTAGGAGGGTTACAAAAGCTACCAGGTTCTTCTTATAATTTTCTATAGCAGGTATGAGGGTGACTCCAAATAGGGCAGTAACCGCCGATGGTGTGAAAGAGACAGAGGTAATCTGTGATATTAAAAATCTCCATCCAAAAGGTATTCAGGGAAGGGCACGCCCAAAGCATATGAAAATAGGTAGCCGGATACTGGCGACATCTGTCACAGATAGGATCAACATCACCATATATTTTAGACAGCCTGACCTTAGTTAAATGATAGTGGTGGAGAATCTTACATTGTAGCAACCCGTGCCTAGCAGATATGGAGGAAGAATGGGCCAGCCGAAGACACTCATCCCAAACATCATCCGCGAGTTCACATTGTAAATCGTTCTCCCATAGCGTCCTAACAGTAAGAAGTTAGGCTGGGTTTATAGAGTGAATGAGATTATATAACACAGAGATCATGCCCTTTGTAGCAGGCAGCGGGGTCAAGAATGGGTTCAGGCCAGTGGGTTCCGGTATATTAGGAAAGCTGGGGTAAACATTTCTAACAAAACTACGTATCTGTAAATATCTGAAAAAGTTATTTTGAGGAAGAGCCAACTTCTCTGAAAGCTGCTGCTATACAAGTCCTTGTTTGTTTTGATACCTCACGCCTGCCAGGAAGAGAACGCTCCATCTATTAGTGAAGGGTGAAATAACAGGTTTGGTGCTAGCGGGGCCAGTCGAGAAGGAGCCTGAAGGACGAAATATCGTCTGAATCGTCTCCATATCCTCACAGTTGATTTAACTATTATACTCTTTGAATAGGGTGAGATGGGGTGATTTACAGGAGCATGAACAAGCGCAGACAGAGGGGCTGGTTTGGCAGACATGGATTCCATAACTATCCATGTTGGGGGAGAACAGGAGCCCTCAAAATGAAGCCAGAACTGGATTGCTCTTAAGTTACAGGCCCAGTAATAAAATCTACAATTTGGCAATGCCAGACCCCCCTGAGATTTTAGTCTCTGAAGCAAGGGTCTGCGTAGTCTCGGGGTCTTCTTGTTCCAGATAAATTCAGATATTAATTTATCAATCTTGGAAAAAAAAGACTGTGGAAGAAAGATGCGTAGACAATGGAATAAATAGGAAAACTTAGCGAGGGTGTTCATTTTGATAGAGTTGACACGGTCTGCGAGGGATATATTTAATAAAGTCGCAGACTTATATTTAGAAATGTGTATGATGCGCGCGCGCACATACACACACACACAAAATCACACCCACACCCACACACATATATGCTTCTGCAGTCAGTGGTTTCTGTCTCATTTGTGAAGTGTCAAACTATTCTTGAGCTCTTCTCACTCCTCTTCTCACCCACGTCTAAAACTTTATTTTATAATGTTATTTAGCTTTGTACATTTATTTCAATTTAATAACAGCCTGAATTTCTTTGTATCATCTCTCTTGGTTGGAAGGAGTTTCCTATCTTACTAACAGATTAAGATTATTTTAATACATACACACAGTATGTATATACATAATTTTATACTGTACATTTAGCTGACGCTTTTATCCAAAGCGACTTACAGGGAGCAATATCTTGCCCAAGGACACTTCGACATGCAGACTGGAGGAGCCGGGGATCAAACCACAGATCATCTGATTAGTGGACAACCCGCTCTACTTCCTGAGCCACAGCCACCCCATATATGTACAGTATGGTTCTCTCCTTTTTTAAATGTATCATTTCTGTTCCAGACCTGTAGCTCATACATGTTAACATGCCTTGCATTGCATTTTTTTTCAAGTCTATCAGTACTTGCAGGCCCATGTGTCCATTAAAAGAGTCATTTTTCTTTGTGATCATTAGTAATCATTCATTTTCACATTGGCTGTTAAGATGTCCCTTCCTGGTCTAACTCTTATGTTAAATATGGTACAAACTGGCGAGTAACACAAAGCAGAAACTTACAACAACATACTAAAATGATTGATTTACTTGATTTAGCCAGACTGCTTAAGTTAATATTATTAATGTTACAGTATGTTATTGTTATCACTCTGATTAGCCACAGTATAAGACAAGTAATTTCACCACCTGAGCGTACAGTGGTACTTCACCCCAACTCTTTCTCTTTCACTTATCACCACTGCAATTATCAACCAAATGTTATATAAATATATGTATATATGTATATACCAAAGCCAAAGACGACACTATCCTAATAACAAGTACTGATTGTGTAGCCAAAACTTGATTATTCCTTCTATCATTTTTATTCATTTTTTATTTAATCCCACATACACATAAGCGGACAAATCTACTTCACCAAAACTCTTTTTTAAATTTCTGTTTTTATACATAGTGACTTTACACAAAGCAAAGACCAAGCGAGAGAGTGACAGAGGATGACAGAGGGAGGGCTGCCTGGGTCGCTA
>CAMPSB010000313.1:0-52500 GCA_946959425.1 Argyrosomus regius | reverse complement strand
AGGTTCGAACCAGGAACCGTCGTGCTGTGAGGCGAGGAATTTTAATCCAATCTTTAACTTGGTTAAGATTTAATGAGAATTTGATCTAGAGATGTCAATTGATCAGATTTTATTGATACTGTCAATTCTATGATATTATTGATTCTGTTTATCAGTCTGGTTCTTTATAAGTTCTCTTATTGATACCTGGTCCTGTCCCTCTCTCTACTCCTTTTCCTGTCTCTTTACAGCCCTCCCCACAGGCCTGTCTATCTGAGCAAACAGGCCTTCTGGCAGAGTGTTCCCTCTAGTCTCAGTGGATTCAGAGTGAGGCCCCACAAGGCTGTATTCAGAGACTGGAGAAGGACCTGAAGCTCCCATCTGGAAAACAAATCAGGTGTTACTGTATTAACATGTGAAGTAATCTCACTACGATTAACAGTGAGACATAAGAAGTGAGAACCCTGTTCTTCATAACATTACAATGAATATTTATTTTTATCTAACATGCATGAAATGGCTCTATGTTTTTCATTAAGAGCAGAGTAAGCTGTTTGACATGGATTCAGTGTGTCTAAAACAAATATAAATGAAAAACATTGCAACTTAAACACAAACAAACAAAGAAAGCATTTACATCACTTTGACAACACATACAGTATTTGGTATTTAGAAAAAGACGTTGCAGATAACAGCAGTTCTTTTGATTTAAGACTGAATTATTTCTGGTTCTCTTCAAACAGTTTTATTGACTTTACTACTACAAAAACAGCATGGCAGGTGCAGATTTTACTTGAGACTCTTCTGCTCACAATATTATCAATATTCACACTATATGCAGAGGGACAAACCTTTTGTCTAAGCATGAAGTCACATGTGTCACACAACGCACTATACCAACTATAATAAAATACAAGCAAACACATGGGGAGCAAAAGGTCTGGATAGACGGTCATGCCATCAGGTTCATCGAGTCCAAAGCACATTTGAACAAGAGCAAGCAGCACAAGCAGTGACGTTTGCAAGCAGCAGGACTCCAGGTCAGCAGACTGATGCAGAACTTAATGTGGCAAGAAGTCACAGGTTTATATACAGTGAATAAATCACCTCATGAGGACTGTGATTGCTCTGCAGGAGAGCCTCAGGAACGGCATATATTGTATTTTCGGTGTTCTCTCTTTGATCTGCAGATCAGTCACAAAAATCACATGTTGATTTTATTTTGCATTTCATTTTGAGAGTTTTATCATCTCTGCTGCTTCATTACATTTACATTATTTGAGCTGCACAGACATTGAGTCCAGATTTTTGTGTGTTTTGGTAATGGAATAATTTGAAAGATGAAATCTACATCTAGAGGTTTTAAGATATACAGATGTCCTGATTACTGTCCTGATTATATAATTATTGTACCTAATAACATACAGGGGGAATTATGGGTATGGCAGATAATAAACTTTGCTAGAAAAGAATTTTGGAGATTTTACTTTTTAAGTCTATGATAAAACTCAGACTTACTTTTTCCTCTCTGTCGAAGATGACGACGTCCTGCAAAGATGACAAAACCGGCAAGAACCACAACCACAAAGGTAATAACATAGATGTATGGTGATGGTTGAGAACCTGGGGGAAAAAAGCCAGTTTAGAAACTGATGCCCTGAAGAAATAATTTAATAATCATTTGTTGTATTAAATCCTAATGGGCAGAGCCAAAGGTCACTTTCAGAGGTCACTAAATCAACTCATTTAAATACCTCCTGCCACTTCTTGACATGTTTTAGGCTGGTAGTGATAGTTTGTTCTGCCAGTAAAAATATAACAGACACAGAAATTTCAACTGACCTTTTTCTCACTCTTGCCTACTATATTTTAACCATATTTGTAACAAACCCAATTTATTTTTTGATTTATCACAAACAACTATTTGACTGTTTTGTCTTACCAGCATGAATGCACAGCTGTTGAATATTCATCATGTTTTTGGTCCAGCTGACCTGGTTGCTATGGTTACAGATGATGGAGTCATTCAGCAGGTAGACATGGAGAGAAGCACCAGAGGTTGTGACCTCTGATCGCTCTCCTCCCTCCTGACTGCAGGTTTGATTGTCACATGTAAAAGTGCTGCTGATGTGAGAGTCCTGTGTTCTGCAGGTCACAGTGAGGTTACAGGAGTCTGAGCTTCTGGACACAGAGTCCACTGTCAGTCCAACTGGAGACACTGGAGCTGAGGAGGGAGAGTTTGTGTGAGATGTTTTAAAGACATGGCAGCAGAAAGTCTATCAGTGTTAATGTTAACAAACCTACCTTGAACTGTGACGTTGTATTCAGCCAGTATTTGTTCTTTTTGAGCTGTCACTCGTGCAGTATAAACTCCACTGTCTGCCTCTTGTAGATTTTTCAATTTCACAGAGATTTTTTTCACAGAAGTCTCAACCCTTCCAGTGTAAGCATCAAAGACTTTTGGTTTGCCTTGATTAAAAAATGTGACTAAAACATTTTCTCTGAATTTCCACACAACAATAACAAAATCTTCAGGAACATCAGCTCCTGTGACATTCAGAAGCAGATCATCTCCCTTCTTCACAAACACAGTCACAGCAGTGGACCCTGTAAAAACAGGAGACACATGATACAATAAAAATCACACACAGAATATGATTTTAGTCTACTGAATGTATGTAATGTAGACTGAATGTTATTCCTTTTCATATGATTGAACACACTGAATCATCAGTTCAAAGTGAAGTGTGAAGTACCTTCAGTTTATAATGGTTTATCAAGAGCTGGAAAATGTCTTTAAAATCGCTTTTAACTAACTTTGTCTCGTGACACAGCCTGCCTCAGGATAGAAAAAATTAACAGGTGAAACTACAGTGAGCTCAAAGTGTTTATTTGTAACACAAGAGTCTTTCCATTCGATCTTTTCTGAAAAACAAAGTTCTTTCTTACACCTTGTTCTCTCTTTTCGCAGGTTGGGATTGCACAGGGCTGGCCCTAGGCATTTATTGGCCCTAAGCATGTCTCTTAGTGCAGTCAACAAATCGCGCACACACCGCCAATAACTAAATGAACGCACTCACACAATAGAGATGGACAAATCATTCAACATCAGATCTTTTGCTGTATTTGAGGGTTTACAAGTACTACTACAAACAGCTTTCAACTGAGCTAATCAGCTACCTGAAATATAAAGAGGATGTCATACTAAGCTTATTGAGGGTAAAATTCTACTCAGTCTTTTTTCTTTCCACTCTGTGCACTAAAAAACTCAATTTGATGCTTTGCTCTGTCTGTCCATCTGTCAAAGTTGAGTTACAGCTCGACTCAACGTCTCACGCTGTTCACAAGTCGACTTATTGCAACCTGCCGATGACGCTCTGTGACGCTCTAAGCTCAGTGGTAACTTCCCTCTGAGTACTTCTTGTTTGAAACCTCACACTGACCAGGTACTGTTGAGCGATTGTCAGGTGACGTCTTGGTTTCACGATGTCAAAATGTGAACAGCATGATGAAGAGGACTGTTTAAATACAAACTGTCATTGAACCAAAACATTTATTGCTGAATTCATGGATCAGACAAGTTGTGATTTTTGCTGTTAATCACCTTGTCAGAGAACAGCATGTTATGCAAAATAAATACTGAAACATTGAACAGGTGGACATGTGCATTCAAAGGTTTAGAGATGGTCAAATTAAGTTCACCTGTAAAGGCTATAGTGCTTTATAATGCACTCATAGGTCAGTTAATGTTAGTAGAATTGTTGGCTTCTAATGTTCAGAACTGAAAACGTTTTTTTTGTATTTTATTCTGAAAAACAGGTGATTTTTTAAGATTAGGAAGTTCCTCTTGTCAGTAAGAAGATCATTTTCTCTCAGCATCAACAACCTCTTCCACACCCAGTGATGACATTACAATGCACTTTTGGACCGCTTTATGTCTGTTTCTTTAAGTCTACACAAAGAAACAGGACATATTTACTGAATGAAATCACTTTATGTTTCCTTCCTGAAGTTCTTTGAAATCCATCCCTCTTCTCCATCGTTGCTGCATTTGTTAATAACATTTAATCAGACAGTGTTCTTATCCTACCTGGTGCCTCTATGCAGACCAGCAGTCCCAGTATCACAAAGATAGACATTATAGAGTCTCTGTCTGTTTGTCTTGACTTCAATAATGTGTGTCTGTTCTGTTTTTGCTCTAACTGTAAGAATTAGTTGCGTTTCTCCTATCAATCTCAGTTCCTCGCTGATATTTAACACCTCTCACCTACACCACAATAGCGTTATAGATAGGTGTAAATGTTTCTGCTGAAGACCAGTGTGTGACAAAGAAAAAGCATGCAATGCCTGTAACCTAGTATTCATTCTGCACCAGGAAACATGAATAAAACATAAATAATGAGCAACAAACAAAACAAAAGAATGTATCGATACTTGCATGACCATATGTGCATGAAAAGAGTCATTTTTCTTTGTAAGCAGGAAGTATGGCAGTTATTTTCATGCGGAACAGAGAGCGAGAGAGAGCAATAGCTTTGAGCTAATTTTTGGGGAACCCAGTTAAACTATATTCAATAATTATTTAATAAACATAAATAATAAACCGTGACACTCATGAATAACACTCCTCCAATTCAAGTAATACATGTATTTTAACTGAATCTTCAATTATATTGTCTTCCGGCTCCGGATGATGATTTAGCCTCTGGAGGCAACAGGCAATGACTCTGACCTTCTGGGGGAGCCAGTGGATCCAGAAAATGTAGAATGGATATTCAGGTCAAGACTTCTTCCAAACAACTTTATACAAAAGAAGAAAGACACATATCTGCTGGTCTTTTGTGTTAGTTTTTAAAAGATTCATAACTATCAAGATGACACATTAGCACTGATAGCATGATAATAGCACTGAAGTCTCACTGTTGTTCAACTGTTTGAACTTAACTGACCTCTACATACAGTATCAGAAAGTTTCCAATAGTCTCATCACGATACGCGCTGGCAGAAAGCCCAGGGGAAGTACGTGTGTGCAAGCAGTCCCTCGTAGTTTCAGTCTCCTTACTGCAGCAGTGAATGGACTAAAAAGGTTCATTCAAAGTCAGATGCATGGGTTGTACATCTACCAGCCCAAATATCTATATATCAATATCATTAACCTCAAACATAACTTTATTTATAGAATATCAGCTCACAGATGACTTCCAACAATATCAGGCTCATTTCATTGTCCATACAAAAAACAAGCTTAAACAAAGAAATTCTAATATAATATAAAATATAAATCATGAAGCAACAAGATATGTGTTATATTATTCAGCACGTAATAAAAAATGGTGCATAAAAAATTAAAGCTCTATCAGTGAGCACTGAAACAAGTCTGTACCATCAATAAGTTTTCTCCAATATTCTCTGTTATCCCCACAGCAGCTTAAAACACACGTGTGTTAAAGTTACAGTGAGTCTAACATATCCGTCTCTAAATGTTACATAAAATCTCCTGCCATCAGTCACCTGTTGTGTTAATACAGCGCCTCATATACCTTGCAGGACTGTCTTTGTTGTGACAAGAAGACATCTTAATGTATCATGCACTATAATGTTACCTTCTTTGGTGCAGAATACTATGCTGAACCCAGTCAATAAACATAAAATATGATATGTACATTAAAAATAGGGGTTTAAGTCTTTGGGAACCAATTCTAAAGGAAATAGTTATACCGAGACATGATAACAGAATGTCCAGCGTATTAGAGTATTACTGTCCATCGTGTACATGTCATGGTTTAGCTCTGTACATATATTGTATCGTTTTCCAGCTCTGTGCTTTGGTTCTGAGGGGATCTGTTCTTCTTCTTGGCTGCTCTGTTAACCTGAGCATACACAGTCTCTGGCTTTTGGTTTTTGTGTGAAGTGGATTCTGCAGGTCCGGTGTGAGGTTGCATCGTGCAGTAGGTCCAGTTTAGGGAAGGACCTGCAGCATCTTCTGTAGGATTCTGATTCAGAGGGCGTGTCCAATCGATGTCCTAGAAATAAATCAAATGACCTTGTCAGGAAAATATTATATTTGCTACATATACTGTATATATCCAAACCTGCTGCTCAAAGAAAACTCGACCAGCATGTTTAAATATATATCATGGTGCATCTAGAAGTATGTTCAGCTCATAGCAAGACATTGGAACACAAGGAAGCAGCACAAAGAGTAGCAGAGTGGGTGAAGCAGTTGGTGCAGCAAGATGGAGGAATTTAGATGGACTGCAACGTCAGAGTGTTAGCGTGAGCTCCGAATGGGACATTTTGCTCCTCTTTGCCAGTCTGGCAAAGTTTGGAGATTTGTTAATATTAAAAACAAAAACTTGCTGCTTACCTGAGGAACTTCATGTACTGGTTTTCTGTAGTATGTCTGTAGGACAATTATAAAAAAACAAAACATTGTTCATTAGCTTAAATTTTCCTCCTCTTTTGCAAAGTGTCAGCTTTATTACAAATTCTAAATCCTTGTGGTTTATTTGACTTTGATTTAATATTTCTTTTGTCTAAATACAATCAAATTCAAACATATTTAATCAACAAAATATCAAAATCAGCCATGTGTAATTGTAAATAAAGAAAAGTAATAAGAAAAGTCTCCTTTGTGGTATTAAAGCCCCCAAGTTCCCGCAAACAATATTGAGTCATATTGATATCTGTGTTTGCAAGCAAAAGGCACAGATCTCAATTGGTGTCATTTGATGACGTTCAAAATAAAATGTTCTGGACGGACTACAAATAAGTATTTCAGCGAGGTAGTGTGGGTGGGCACGACATGACATAAAATAAAAGATGAATTACTCCAAAAATAATGATCTAATTTTAAATATATTAAGTATATTGATCTAATATTGATATTGTGCTTTAAAGCATGCTGGGACTTACATTTTATGATAAGGGAAGAGCAAATCACAATGACAGTCCCAATGACAGCCAAACGGATTCCAGTGCCAGCCCAATTCACGTGCGAAGCTCCATCAGGAACTGTAACGAAACCAAAGAACTAGATCAGAAATCTTCACGTCAAGTTTGCAGTTTTAGTTTTACAAACGTTTTTAAAACGACCTGAACTGTTCTGGAAGCAGAAATCATCCGTCTGAGTTTAACCTCAAGAGATTTTCTGACCTGTGAGAGAATCTTAGTGTGTTGACTACCACATTTAGTGATATATCTATGTTGGGTGTTTCCACACGACAATGACAAAACTTCTTCTACACAATGTAAACCCTGCTGTTTAGAGCAGGGGGACTGTTTAGCTATAGCAAATACTGCACATGAGGAAAGCAGCATTGGAAAACTTTTAACTATTCATTGAAAAGCCTGTGGATATTTTCCAAAATAACCCTTCATGAGGCTGATCTAAAAATTTAATTTTAGCATTGAATCAGTTTGTTTTTTATTGTGGTTAATCTGAATCAATCGTCCTGAAATGTTATGATAAACTTTAACCTGTCAAACTTGTTTGTTATAATGTCTTTTTATCTTACCCGGAGGTGGCTCACAGACAGATTTAACCTCCTTTTTATGTTCCCAGCTCACGTGGTTGCTATGGTTACAGATGATGAAGCCTTGGTCCAGGTACACATTGATAGAGGAAGGATATGTTGTGGCGTCTGATCTCTCCCGACTGCAGGTTTGTTTGTCACATCTAAAAGTGCTGCTGATGTGAGAGTCCACTGCACTGCAGGTCACAGTGAAGTTAGGTGCAGAGCTGCAGTTCACCATCAGATTAACTGCAGACACTGGATCTGGAAGAAAAGAAAAAAAAAAACAGGTGTGAAGGGTTTGGAAACAGTACTGCTGTGTATCAACATTTGAAATGTTAAACTTACCCTGAACTGTCACCTTGTATTCAGCTACAGTTTTGTCTTCTGCAGCATGAATCTGTGCCTTGTACATTCCACTGTCTTTCTGTCGTACATTCTTCAAGAGTAAAGAGTAATTTCCAAAAACTGCAGCTCCTTCTTTAAAAATTCTTGGTTTGTTATTACCAGATACTCTTACAATATTTTTAGTGCCATTGTATTTCCATATAAAATCAGTGTCTTCATTTAGAGTAACAGGTTTCTTGACATCCAGAAGTAAATCCGTTCCTGTCCGCACAAACACAGGAATCACAGTGCTGCTACCTGCAAAGAGAACAGATATCAAAATCATCTGTATATTTAAAGCAGTTATAATCAACATCCATCTATTATCTGTAACTGATTATCCTCATCAGGGTCACATTTGATTGATGGCTGGAGCCTAATCCCAGCTGACTTTGGGTGAGAGGCGGGGTACAACCTGGACAAGTCGCCAGCTCATCACAGGGCACATGGAGACAGACAACCATTCACACTCACATTCACACCTACGGCCAATTTAGAGTCTCCAAAAACTTTTTGTTTATTATCAGATATTTTTACAATATCTATAGTGCCATTGTGTTTCCATGTAAAATCACTGTCTTCATTTAGAGTAACAGGTTCTTTGACATCCAGAAGTAAATCCATTCCTGTCCGCACAAACACAGGAATCACAGACAGATAAAGAACACATATTCTATATGCAATAACTACAGGAGAAATACTCCATTCAGTCATCTAAATTCTAGAGGCAAATTAACATTTCACTCTAACAACTCAGTTGAATGTGTAGTACTAAATTTACTTAGATTATTTGTAGGTAATACTTTGTGATTTGTCTTTATAAAAAGGTAAAAAAAAATCCTCAGGCTTTTTTTAGTAGAATCGCAAGCTGGAGTGAACTCATAACTAATTAAAGCTATTCCATTTGGAGAAGATGGTGGGTTTCATGATCGGATTCCACTGTTATATCTATGAAAATGTATATACTGTGTGTGGACACATACACAGCATGTTTAAAATAAAGACTGTCAAAAAATGCACTGAGCAAAAGAAGGAAGTTTGTGTGCCGCAGTCTGGCTTCCTCAAGTTGTTTTTCTGCTGAAATAAAATCACACTTCTTTTTTTCTGTGCATTGAAACAGCTATTTTCTCACACAAATGTAATCTGTTTTCCAGAGTTGTGCATGCTGTTAGAAAATGCTCTGACGCACAAACTCATACATGCTACATGGAAATTATTTCATTTTCCCCATTTGTTTTGAGAGTGCTTTATGTATCATTGTTTTCAATAGGTGTAAACTGTAGTGGTCCTCTGATTCATTACTGTTATTTCTGAATTTTAAAGCTGTGTCTCTAAACCTTTCTTTCCATGTACCTTCATGAAATCAGTACTAATACTGAACAGATTAACCTGGCAAAACAAAGTCATTGGTGATTATTCCCACATGCACATATTGTGTCTTTAGCTGAAATTTCTCAGTGTCTCCGTGTCACCTGACCCTCTGTGTCACACACTAAGACCATATTTACACTTATATCCGGATAAATTCCAGATGCAATTTAATTTATTTTTCATATTTATTGCCATGGCTTGCTGAAAGCCACGGTCCAGGGCTATTGAGAAAACTGAGGTCACATCAGCAGTAAAATTAGCACTTGGTTTATATTTTATAGTTTAACCTGGCTGCATGCGTCTGACTTACTGCCCACTTATCCAGTTATAGCAGTCAGTGCAATTAAACATTGCAACAGTTCAAACAGAAATTTTGTTTTTGATCTAACTAGAAAAATCAACGCTAAAATTATCAATAAAATAATGCTCTTACCTTTTGTTTCACATGAATCCAGCAGAAAAACAGCAAAGAGAAGTACAACGGCACCCATTCTGCACAATATGCTACTTGAGGAAGTGCTGAGGCTATTTACAGTATCAAGCTCACACTGCAGCATCATCTTCCAGGAAATGTCCGCTATGAGGTGTTAGTGTAACAGTTTCTATGAAAGAAAGTCTTTTTCCAATTCTCTGTGCAACACAACCATGCACAAGCATGCATGGTGCATGTGGCTTGTGACAAGCTCTGCATGTCAGGTATGGTCCTAACCACACATTCTTTGAGGGGGTCGTGCTCCACCAATACTGAGAAAATACCAATTTGCCCTTCACTATCAGTTAACATCTGTCAGCTTTAACTGCAGTTCATCAGACCCTACTGTTAAGTTTTGGATTTGTGTCTGGGCCCAAAATGCAGAGACGGACACCAGTGGTGTTTTAAGGAGTTTGTTGTGAGAATTAACACAAACAAAAAGGTGGTGGTGGCTAAAGGCTGGCAGTGGGTTACAGGTACGCACAGGGGGTAAGTTGTAACACTGTTTATTGCACTCGGGTTGATTACTTTAAATTTAAAAGGAAGCAATGTAACTGCGGGACGAGAGCCATACCTTCTGGAGTGGTTGATAGTCGGGGTCTGCAACAAGTGTGACGTTGGTCTTCAGTTAAACCGTGAGAAAAAAACATTCAAGACTCACTGCAAGTATGCAGAAATCTATAGTATATTGAAAAACTGGAGCTGAACCCTGGCAAAGGTTAAGAAGCTTGGTCAGAGAATAAACTCATGATGAAAGCAATCTTGGATGTATCAGTAGCATAAGTCAGGGGCTGCTAATCAAACACTAGAAGCAAATGTTTACTGCAAGTCTCTAAATCAACCAAATACCTGACTAGTGAAGGAATAGGGTCCACAGGGAAAGCTGGTTGGAGGGACTGGAGGAGCCACATGTGGAGGTGGTGGTGCGGACGAACCCTGTGGATCCACTGATGAAGTCAAGCTGGAGACCTGGGTGAAAACCTTGGGTGGATAGAACTTATGTCTCCCATGTTGGCCAGATTATTCTTTTATGTGTGACCAAGTGATACCAACCGCACAAGACCCAGAATAAACTGGAACCAGAGACTGCTATACAAAAAATATAAATTTTATTAACAATATGTTTGATAAAATACTGGTCTCCAAAGGGAGTAAATTATAAAAGTAATACAAATCAAACCAACCATGAAATGGTTAAAAAGAAAACAAACCTGGGACTAGACTGCATGACCGGGGGAGGGGGCCTTGTGGAGTTATGCACAAGAGAAAATCGTCACAAACACAAAAATTCTGACCCAAACACCACTACACACAACCCAACTGGAATGAGATCAAACACTCAATTTGCCTATTCACAGCAATCTTAAGGTGACTTAAACCACACAATAAAGCACACATGCAAAATGGCTGCACCACTACGACTCAGTCCCCCCCTTGAGGATGGCAGAAAACTCCCAAAAAATAGAAAAATGGCCTGTTCAGGTGACAAATTAAGAACAAACTTAAATCAAATAAGTCTGGGAAAAAGAGTGGTTGGCTTCTTTAAAAGTATCATTGTTGAAAACTAAAAGAAACAGAAACAAATCAATATGCCAGAAACTTTACAATAAACATTTCACAACATATGCAATGTCAAAGTAAATTATGTACCTTTCTGAACTGAAACATAATCCCTTCTCCCAGTTGGGCATGCAGGTGACTGGAGTCTACATTCAGAGATAATCATGTTAATTTTGTTTTGAGGGAATAAAATCAATTTAAAAATATCTCAGCACTGCTTGAACGTACATTTTTCTTGGCTGATGTCTTTAAACAATCACTCCATCAATCAGTCCCTCACCAACATGGCATATCTACAAACAGTTTTATACAACAAATAAAGAGCTAAATAATTATTTCATAGTTCTCTAGTTTATTCTAGTAATATTAAAATCATGCTTTCAAACATTTAAAAATGGAGCCTACCCAATCAACTCCAAACAAAGCCTTGGCTCAGCTGCTCTCCCAGGTGTGTCAGTGCAGGAGGAAAACGCCCAGGTGAGCTTCCCTGCCCCTTTTATAGACTCCACCCCATTTGCCTGCTCTTAGGACTACACTTCCTGTTACCCTCCCTTCCACATATGTTTTGTGCAGAGATGTAAGTTTATTATTAGAATTAACACAAAAAGCAGATGGTGGTAGGAGATGAAACAGAACACTATAATAACTAAAGAAATAATCAGCTTGATTAAATCACTTTTTAGAGAGAATTTGTCTCATTTGATCTCGGTCTGCACTTAAAAGACTATTTCTGAAACCACTAGTTTAAATGCAGACTTAATACTTAAGACTTAGTAGTTAATACTACTCCAACTCTGTTTCTTGCTATATGTGGACTATGCGGATGCATAGGGCCCCACAGCCACCAGGGGGCCCCCAAGCTGCAAGTTCAGCCTCAATGAATTTTGGGACAATTAAAAGTACCTGTCTTTATTTGTAGACGTCACGTGTCGGCAGAGGGGGATAATGGAAACATAAGGCTGTGATCTTACAGATCATGAACACAAAGTATAATAATTATGTTGTAGTTTAAAGGAACAATATGTAACTGTACAACATGATCGCACTAGATCATGTTGTACAGTTACATATGCAACATAACTATTATTCTTATTGTTGGTTTGTTTTCATTGTTTGCACATTAAAATAGATGCTGCTGGTTTCTTGAATTTTTATTCAAGGTAATAGCTTTTGCTGATTTCTGTCAGACTTGTGGTTACACATACCACAATCAGGGGTTGCAGTGTTACATGTTAATGTTTCTTACTACCTGAAACATCAGTATTAAAATGTAACTGTTGCACTCCCTACCAATATCTTAAGTTTTCTTTTTATTTATTTATTGTCGTTTGTTCTTTTTATTGTTTTTGTCACTTAAACAATTTGAAAGGATTTAAAATGTCATTTGCATTTCCATTATATTTCCATGTGATACTTATTGTACAAACTAAGTACCACTATGTAGAAACCCTTTTCCAATGTTGATGTAGAAGATCTTAAGTGCCTGGTCATGATGCCTTTTGTTTTATTGTACTGTGCTGTTACTTTTCTTGTCATAAAAACAAACAAAAATTTAAGTATAAAAAAAAAAAAAAGAATGTAACTGTTGCATCGTCACAGATCATCTGAAAAGCTTAGGACACATAACCTTTTCAGATGACCTTTCATAGTTACATAGTGACAAAATAGGGGGCCCCAAATAGCATCTTGCACAGGGCCCCGAAACAGCTAGAAACGGCCCTGCAACTACAAATGAAGATGAGATTAAACAATAAAACCAGAACAGCATTTAACCATAACACATTTATTTCCAGTCAGTCTGACAAAAACAACAAAGACTTTCAGCAATGAAAACAGAGAACCAGTATTTGAATCAACTCAAAATTATAAATGCGCCAATATTTAACCCACAATATGGTTAGAAAACATACTTACATGAATATACACATACAGACTGTACATATTGTAAAATGAGATCAGTGATACAAGAAGTCGTTCCAACCAAGCAATCTGATTGGTCAACTAGACACTTAGAATCTGCTTAAATCAGCATGGCAGCACCGCATCACTCAAAATATTACTCCACCATCTCTACATTGGCATACCCTGAATATAACATATGACATGTAAATAAATAGCATTTACTACACCGGAAGTCAACTTTCTTTAATGAAAATACTGTATTTTATTGTGCTGTTACAGTACATTGCCCCATAAATACAGAACCCTGATCGCATCACTGTCGTGCCAATAATGACAGTAAAGCACACTGTCTCATGTAATATTGTTTGAATGGAGACAGGCAGCCACAATAACGGTTCATTTGAGAACAAATAAATATTAATATCACATTAAAATCCCATTTTTCAACATGCTGTACACAGTCTTGGACCGTTTGTGTTTAGTCTTTAAAAGATTCATAACTATGAAGTTTACGAGTTTACTTTGTCGTCTCCAATATTCTCTGTTATCCCCACAGCAGCTTAAAACACACACGTGTGTTAAAGTTACAGTGAGACAAACATATCTGTCTCTAAATGTTACATAAAATCTCCTTCCATCAGTCACCTGCCATCAGTTACAGTACCTCATTTACCTTGCAGGACTCCTGCAGGAATACTATGCAGAACCCATTCCATAAACATAAAATATGATATGTACATTAAAAATAGGGGTTTAAGTCTTTTGGAACCAATTTCAGGTTAAGAAAATAGTTAAACCTAGACACGATAACAGAATGTCCAGCGTATTAGAGTATTACTGTCCATCGTGTACATGTCATGGTTTAGCTCTGTACATATACTTTACCAACGTTTTCCAGCTCTGTGCTTTGGTTCTGAGGGGATCTGTTCTTCTTCTTGGCTGCTCTGTTAACCTGAGCATACACAGTCTCTGGATGTTCGTTTTTGTGTGAAGTGGATTCTGCAGGTCCGGTGTGAAATTGCACCAGGCAGTAGGTCGAGTTCAGGGAAGGACCTGCAGCATCTTCTGTACGATTCTGATTCAGAGGGCGTGTCCGATCAATGTCCTAGAAATAAATCAAATAACCTTGTCAGGAAAATATTATATTACATATTACACATATAGATATCTAAATCTGCTGCTCAAAGAAAACTCGACCAGCATGTTTAAATATATATCATGGTGCATCTGGAAGTTGTCCAGCTCACAGCAAGACATCGGAAAAAACTAGGAAGCAGCACAAAGAGTAGCAGAGTGGGTGAAGCAGTTGGTGTAGCAAGATGGAGGGAATTTAGATGGACTGCAACATCAGAATGTTATTGGCTTAGTTAACGGCTGGACAGTGCATTAAGGAGGCTGGATTTCTGTTCAACTTGAACACAGAGCTTTTGTATTAAGTATTTTGTTATTTCTGCAAATTGGACCTTCATTGAACTCCGTGAAATTCTGTTCCTCAGTTTGGAGAATTAAGTTAAAACACACAAAAAACTCGCCGCTTACCTGAGGAACTTCATATACTGTATTTCCGGTGTTGTTCTTTTTTTTGTCTGTAGGTCAGTCATAAAAAACAAAACAAAAACATTGTTGATTTGCTTAAATTCTACATTTACCTGGGATGCATTAATTTGTTTTTAAAGGGGTGAAGTTCACTCTTCTCTTCTGCAAAGCATCAACTTTATTTTTTGTAAAATAGAAAGACAACAGCTACGGTGGTCTCTGACCAAATTTAATGTTATTTTTTCGAAATACAAGATAAGCCGCAATACATCCACGGTATTAGAAATGTTTACTTTATATTTTATGTATTCATTTACATTCATTTCTTTTATGTCTATAAATACTATTTTTACAGCCTTCACACTGCCAGTATATCATTTTCGGTGGGAATATATTCTAAATTCCTTTGCTTTATTTGACTTTGGATCACTCGTGTGTAATTGTAAATAAAGAAAAGTAGTAAGAAAAGTGACCTTATGGGTATTTAAGCCTCCATGATCTCAGTGTTCTCGGTGGTAGCTACAGCTCAGAGGATGAAATACTGTTTTTCTGTGTTTGTATGTAAAAGTCACACTTTTTAACATAACCAGGGGAGAGGAACAAAAGTTGAATGAACCTGATTTATTTAGTAACAATAAAACAAGAGTGCTCTAAAGTTGGTAAGACTATCGTGAGTCAGGTTCAACAACTAGTCTATATTGTCAGTCAGGTCAGTTTTATTCTTTCAACTTTACCTCAAGGGGCAAAATATTAATTAATCATTCTGATGTTGCCTAAATAAACCAGGGGGTTCTCTTAACCTAGCATGAGGGGTGTGCTCTGCTGCAGTACTGGATTTCTATGTAAGTGCAACAATTATGAAGATTCAAATTATACTGTTATTGTGCTTAAAAGCATGCTGAGACTTACATATTATAAAAAGGCAAGAGCAAATCACAATGGCAATCCCAATGGCAGCCGTAGGGATTCCAGCAGTCCAAATCAGATGTGAAGCTCCATCAGGAACTGTAAAGAAACCAAAGAACCAGATCAGAAATCTTCACATCAAGTTTGCAGTTTTAGTTTTACAAATGTTTTTAGAAAAGCCAAAAACCCTTCATGAGGCTGATGTTTCAGATTAAAAGAAGCAGATAAAATAAATTAAATTTGAGCATTGAATCAGTTTGTTTTTTTATTGTGGTTAATCTTTGAATCAATCATCCTGCAGAGAACTTTGCCATGTGAAATATCTGAAATGTTATGATAAACTTTAAGCTGTCAAACTTTATTTGTTTGTTATAATGTTTTTTAATCTTACCTGGAGGCTCACAGACAGATGTAACCTCCTTTTTATGTTCCCAGCTCACGTGGTTGCTATGGTTACAGATGATGAAGCCTTGGTCCAGGTACACATCGATAGAGGAAGGATATGTTGTGGGGTCTGATCTCTCCTGACTGCAGGTTTTGTTGTCACAGCTAAAAGTGCTGCTGATGTGAGAGTCCACTGTACTGCAGGTCACAGTGAAGTTAGGTGCAGAGCTGCAGTTCACCGTCAGATTAACTGCAGACACTGGATCTGGAAGAAAAAAAAACAGGTGTGAAGGGTTTGGAGACAGAGTACTGCTGTGTATCAACATTTAAAATGTTAAACTTACCCTGAACTGTCACCTTGTATTCAGCTACAGTTTTGACTTCTTCAGCAGAAGTCTGTGCCTTGTACATTCCACTGTCTTTCTGTTGTACATTCTTCAAGAGTAAAGAGTAATTTCCAAAATATTCAGCTCCTTCTTTAAAAATTTTTGGTTTGTTATTACCAGATATTTTTACAATATTTTTAGTGCCATTGTATCTCCATGTGAAATCAGTGTCTTCATTTAGAGTAACAGGTTTCTTGACATCCAGAAGTAAATCCGTTCCTGCCCGCACAAACACAGGAATCACAGTGCTGCTACCTGCAAAAAGAACAGATATCAAATCATTTACATATTTAAAGCAGTTATAATCAACATATCTATATTACAAAATGTGTCATTTGACTACTTATGTACTACTTATATGTGAAAGATGTCACTCAAAGACAAACTCACAGAAAATGATCACCTGACTCTGCAGTTCACTTCAGTTCTACAGACCCTTACAGTGTCTTTCGACTCATTATTTTGGCCCTCTACTTTAATTATTTAGTTTTCTCTCTCTGCTCTCACACACCCACTAAAGGCAGCTCTTTTCACCAAGAAAAGCACTGAAAACATACTGTATGCTCCCTGCTCGGCAGTAAAAAGCAGGTAGAAATGGTTATAGCAACTAGCTGATGATGAAAATGATGAAACATTTAGCAGCTAAAGACCTGAATTAATATTAGACTTACATTTATACACAAACACAACTCCAACTGAATGCTAATGTTGCTGCTTATACTGTACGTTGTATGTGTAAATAGGCAGCTGTTGGCTAAAGCTCCCCATATCAACAACAAGTTAATACAGTAATATGTCAGTGCTGGATGAAGTATAAAGATAAAAAAGTAATTTTAAGGAAGAACTACTTCTGCTTTGAAGAAGCAATGGGGATCTTATTACATTATTTCTGTTACTTTATGGTGGTTATCAATGTCCTGACATGACAACCTATTATGCAGAATACTAATCACACTGCAGAACAACTTCTCTCCCATACCGTATTGTGTGTCCTAATTGTTTCTGATACACATTCTATATGCAATAATAACAGGGAAAATACTAATTAACATTTCACTCTAACAACATTAACAAACAAGTTTAATGTGTAGTAGTCTTGAATTTCCTTCGGGATCAATAAAGTATCTATCTATCTATCTATCTATCTATCTATCTATCTATCTAGTACTGAATTTACTCTGCACATATTATTTTGTGATGAAAAAGTTGTGGTAAACCCCTTCTGAAGAAGATCATGATTGCACTCCACTGTTAAATCTATGAGAATATATATTGTCTGCAAGACGTGCACACAAGAAGCTTAAAATAAAGACTGTCAAAAATGTACTGTGCAAAAGAAGGAAGTCAGCAGTCTTGTTTCCCTAAGTGGTTTTTGGAGTTCTGTGGAAAATGCTTCTCTTTTTTTTTCTGTGCATTGTAACAGCTATTTTCTCACGAAGTGTAATCTGACATCTTTGTACGTGCTGTAAGAAAAACGCAATTTCAAGCTCCTTTTTGTCTGAGGACTTGTTTCACATTTTTCAATCACCATAAACTATAGTGGTCCACACAGTACTCACGATCATAAAAGTTCTGTTTTTAATATATGTACCCAAGACTTCAGGGAAAGGGAAGGGATTGATACTGAACAGATTAATCTGCTGAAACAAAGTAAACTTATTTGATTTAACGACTTAAACAACAAATAATGACATACATTATTGTTGGCATATGATTTTTCCAACAAACACATATTGTGTGTTTAGCTGAATTTCTCAATGGTGGGTCAGTGTCCCCGTGTCACCTGACCCTCTGCGCCACACATTAAGACCTCATTTACACTCATATCCGGATAAAATCCACTCACACTTGCATCGCTTCATTGCCATAGCTTGCTGAAGGCCACGGCCCAGGGCTGTTAACGACACTGAGGTCACATCAGCTGTATTTTTTTTAGGGACTTTGGGTTTTTGAAAAAGAGTTTACATCCTACTGTTAAAAACTAGCACTTGGTTTACATTTTATAGTCTCATATAACCTGGTTGCAGATGTCTGAATTGTCGCCTACATGTCTGATTTGTTTAGCGATCAGTGAAATGAAGCAGTCCAATACAAAAACAGCTCATCTTAAGATCAAGAACAAGTTTCTAAAAGTTTGACAGATGTTAAAGAGGTCAGTGTTGTAGTCAAGACCAACGAAACCGAGACCAAATCATGACCAAGAACGGAGTGTATCGAGACAAGACCCGGACCTTGAGGGGTTGAGACCAAGTCAAGACCATTGAGTCACTTCATTTACCGTCACCATTTATGAACCGCTGTGTTTTACAGATGAATTCTTTGTGGTGAGACCAAGATTGATCTTGAGTAGTACAACACTGATACGGGTTAAAATAAAAATAAAACATCTGTATGCATCCCTAAGGGGTGTGGTAATAACTTAAAATAGCTGTATATCTCAAATATATCTCTAAAATTGTATAGTTTTAGATTTTATTAGCAGCACTATTAAAATAATTGACAGTGAGAGTTGCATACATCTCTATTACATAATTTAAAGATTATCTCTGGTGAAATATTGAGTTTTTGATTAAACTATTATTAAATAGTGCAACAGGACAAAAAGAAAATGGGAATATAAATAAAAGAATGCTCTTACCTTTTGCTTCACATGAATCCAGCAGAAAAACAGCAAAGAGAAGTACAACGGCACCCATTCTGCCCAATGTGCTACATGAAGGAGGAAGTGTTATGCTATTTATCAAACACACTCGTTTTCTCGGAAACTTCCCCGGGTTGAACCATTATGTGTTTTGTGTTGTAAGAGTTTCCATGAAAGAAAAGTATTCCGTTTTTTTTTAGCAGGACAAGTGAAACCAGCATATGTAGTGATCGTGTAGATAACCATTAACATTTATGCATACACTAGATTTAACGTACAGACATCTGATCATATGAGTAAACTCTTTTGGGAAACCATATCCTTCCATCACTGACCAGAGGTATTCTCTGGATACAGTCAAATGCTTTTTTTTGATCAAGACCGACAATATAAAAATTGTTTTCCTCATACACACGTGACCCCATGTAACCTAAGGATAGAAAATTCCATAACAATGGCAATTTATAAGTGAATTGACAGTATATATTGATACTGTCAATTCTATGATATTATCGATTCTGTTTATCAGTCCGACTCTTCATCAGTTCCCTTATTGATACCTGATCAATAAGAGAATCCTGAATCCTTACCACAGAGGCTGGGTTCCAGTCCAGCCTGTGGCCCTGTGCTGCATGACACCCCCTCGCTCTCTCTAGTAGTTTTCCTGTCTCTTTACAGCTCTCACCACAGGCCTGTCTATCTGAGCATACAGGCTTTCTGGCAGAGTGTTCCCTCTAGTCTCAGTGGATCCCATAGATCCAGAGTGAAGACCCACAAGGCTGTATTCAGAGACTGGAAGACCTGAAGCATCATTTGTTGGATCAACTGGTTGGGCTGTAGCTCCCATCTGGAAAACAAATCAGGTGTTACTGTATTAACATGTGAAGTAATCTCACTACGATTAACAGTGAGACATAAGAAGTGAGAACCCTGTTCTTCATAACATTACAATGAATATTTATTTTTATCTAACATGCATGAAATGGCTCTATGTTTTTCATTAAGAGCAGAGTAAGCTGTTTGACATGGATTCAGTGTGTCTAAAACTAAATATAAATGAAAAACACTGCAACTTAAACGCAAGCAAACAAAGAAAGCATTTACATCACTTTGACAACACATACAGTATTTGACATTTTGGATAAGACATTGCAAATTACACTTGTTCCTCCTTCTCTTGATTTAAAATCTAAAAGATTTCTGGTTCTTTTCAAATTTCTTACTTACAAGGAAAGCATGGCTTTCACTTGAGACTCTTCTGCTCACAATAATCTCAATCCAAAGCACATTTGAACAAGAGCAAGCAGCACAAGCAGTGACGTTTGCAAGCAGCAGGACTCCAGGTCAGCAGATTGATGCAGAACTTAATGTGGCAAGAAGTCACAGGTTTATATACAGTGAATAAATCACCTCATGAGGACTGTGATTGCTCTGCATAGGGGCAGTCTCAGTAATGGCATATATTGTATTTTCGGTGTTCTCTCTTTGATCTGCAGATCAGTCACAAAAATCACATGCTGATTTCATTTTGAGAGTTTTATCATCTCTGCTGCTTCATAACATTTACGTTACTTGAGCTGCACAGACATTGAGTCCAGATTTTGTGCGTCTGAATTACTCTATTTCTACAATGAAAAATCAGTTCTGGTAAGAGAAAAAAATTAAATATGAAATAATCCCATTAAAAAGATCTACATCTAGAGGTTATAGATGTTTGGTACAAATTTAGTTTCAACAGATTTTGTTGATTATATAATTATTGTACTTAATAACATACAGGGGGAATTATGGGTATGGCAGATAATAAACTTTGCTAGAAAAGAATTTTGGAGATTTTACTTTTTAAGTCTATGATAAAACTCAGACTTACTTCTTCCTCTCTGTCGAAGATGACGACATCCTGCAAAGATGACAAAACCGACGAGAACCACAACAACCACAAAGGTAATAACATAGATGTATGGTGATGGTTGAGAACCTGGAAAAAAAGCCAGTTTGGAAACTGATGCCCTGAAGAAATAATTTAATAATCATTTGTTGTATTAAATCCTAATGGGCAGAGCCAAAGGTCACTTTCAGAGGTTACTAAATCAACTCATTTAAATACCTCCTGCCACTTTTTGACATATTTTAGGCTGGTAGTGATAGTTTATTCTGCCAGTAAAAATATAACAGACACAGAAATTTCAACTGACCTTTGTCTCGTTTGTTTTTAACATTTTTTCAATCATAAAAATTTGAGTGATTACAAATAGATTTTATATCTCTCCCGTAAAATCATTTCCCGCCTAAGAAAACACTGTTCACAGCAGTTTACAGTAAAAGATACGATCTTGAGATTTCTTTGTAAATGAAGTCACCAGAGCAACTCTACCTTGAAAAACACTAAAAAAGAACAAATAACCTACTATATTTTAACCATATTTGTAACAAACCCAATTTATTTTTTGTTTTATCACAAACAACTATTTGACTGTTTTGTATTACCAGCATGAATGCACGGCTGTTGAATATTCTTCATGTTTTTGGTCCAGCTGACCTGGTTGCTATGGTTACAGATGATGGAGTCTTTCTCCAGGTAGACATGGAGAGAAGCACCAGAGGTTGTGACCTCTGATCGCTCTCCTCCCTCCTGACTGCAGGTTTGAGTGTCACATGTAAAAGTGCTGGGGGACTCACACCGGGGACGTAAGCGACGCGGAACGGCTGCGCCACGGTTTTGCTCCGTCCTCTGCCGGTACGGTCCGGTACTGCGTACCACTAAAACATTCAGTGGCGGTACGCAGTACCAGGAAGATGGGAGAGCGGCTGCCTGCTATAAAGCCCTCATTCAGAACCAGTCACGGCCACACTCTGGGTCAGTACATCCGCTAGCAATATGCAGTCTTGAAAACTACTTGTCTGTTTAAGAATTCCTTTTAACTCATTCTGAATTGTTTCTGAACTGTCCGTGCTGTGTTTTAGTCCACGCTGGACGGAGCCTTGGCCGGGCATCTCCTTCTCTCCCCCTCCCTCGGAGAGAGCCCGGTGGTCTCCTCTGCGCCCAGCCTTCCAAACCACACGTTTAACGTCTTTACGCTCGTTGCAAGTGTCCCAATTAAAATCAGTAGGAGAGTAAGCAGTTGGTTTTCGTGTTATTTTGTTCAATTTTAAGGATACAGGACAGCTCGGAAAAGAAACTGCTTATAAGCTAACGACCGGAGATTTCACTCAGCAGTACGTGAGTGGGCATGCGCGTCTACATCGAAACACAGCGGTTGCTATGGGGATCGGCGCATGATCTGGACCATGCAGCACCAGAAGTCGCATTAATGTTAAGAAGTATTTTATTTATTATTGGTTAGCTTCAGTATAACAACGTTATTAAAAAGGATAAATTCAGAGACTTATAGTACTCTAAAATTGTTGGTCTTACTTAAGGATCAAATCAGAATTACTTTATTATTATTATATTACTTTATTTATTATTAAAAATGCATTTATTTGTATTCAGTGTTAAAAAATATTATATGGCTCTCACGGAAATACATTTTAAAATATGTGGCTTTCATGGCTCTCTCAGCCAGAAAGGTTCCCGATCCCTGGATTAGACTGTACCTGCTCTCAATTTTCTGACGTCACCTCTTATTGACAATATAATAATGTGAAAACGATAAAAACTCTCTGGTGCCGGGGAAGAAGAAAAGAAAAGAAGAGGAGGAAAAACGAGACAAAGACAGAGGTACAGTAAAGATGATGTCAGGTATTTATTTATCTGTTGCAGAACGATAGTAACTTTTATCCTAACACGGTTTGATAATCAGTAAATAGCGTTAGCTTGTTTTGACGTCAGTTAATGTGATGGAGGGGCCTAACAGCTGTTATGTAAAATAATAATGTAGGTAACTACTCCCGCCTTACATTTCTCAGAGTCATTTGTAAAGATTAGATCTGTTCAGCAGGTGTTTACATCTGTCTACATTTTTATTGACGTGGTTATCTAACGTTTGCTCTGCTTGTAATAGTCAGTCACATGTTTTTCCTCTTCCACACCTTCATATATCAGAGCTGTCAGGCTGGTTGTTTGTTGTGTTACAGTTCATATTGTCTAAAGTGTGTTTATAGTGTTAAACTTTACATCAGTGTTAAAGTGCGCATCGTTAATGTTAATTCTTCATAACTTAGCATTCCCATATGTTATATTATACTGCAGTTTAATGCTTCTTTGCATTCTGCTAATCAGCAGTTCACTGTATGATAATAAAATTGATTCTAATTTGCATATCAGAAATAATTGCATTGTATATGATACATGTACAGAATAGGGGAAATCATGCCTCTCTTAGGTTTTTCATTTTTATTATTTCGTTTCATTTTATTCTTGGTATCATGTTTTTTTATGATTAGACTGTAACACCCAACGGTTTCAAAGGAGGCAACAGGCAATGACTCTGACCTTCTGGGGGAGCCAGTGGATCCAGAAAATGTAGAATGGATATTCAGGTCAAGACTTCTTCCTAACAACTTTATACAAAAGAAGAAAGACACATATCTGCTGGTCTTTTGTGTTAGTTTTTAAAAGATTCATAACTATCAAGATGACACATTAGCACTGATAGCATGATAATAGCACTGAAGTCTCAACTGTTTGAACTTAACTGACCTCTACATACAGTATCAGAAAGTTTCCAATTAGTCTCATCACGATACGCGCTGGCAGAAAGCCCAGGGGAAGTACGTGTGTGCAAGCAGTCCCTCGTAGCTTCAGTCTCCTTACTGCAGCAGTGAATGGACTAAAAAGGTTCATTCAAAATCAGATGCATGGGTTGTACATCTACCAGCCCAAATATCTATATATCAATATCATTAACCTCAAACATAACTTTATTTATAGAATATCAGCTCACAGATGACTTCCAACAATATCAGGCTCATTTCATTGTCCATACAAAAAACAAGCTTAAACAAAGAAATTCTAATATAATATAAAATATAAATCATGAAGCAACAAGATATGTGTTATATTGTTCAGCAGGTTTGCATAAAAAATTAAAGCACTATCAGTGAGCACTGAAACAAGTCTGTACCATCAATAAGTTTTCTCCAATATTCTCTGTTATCCCCACAGCAACTTAAAACACACGTGTGTTAAAGTTACAGTGAGTCTAACATATCTGTCTCTAAATGTTACATAAAATCTCCTGCCATCAGTCACCTGTTGTGTTAATACAGCACCTCATATACCTTGCAGGACTCCTCTGTTTTTGTTGTGACAAGAAGGCATCTTAATGTATCATGCACCATAATGTTACCTTCTTTGGTGCAGAATACTATGCTGAACCCAGTCAATAAACATAAAATATGATATGTACATTAAAAATAGGGGTTTAAGTCTTTGGGAACCAATTCTAAAGGAAATAGTTATACCGAGACATGATAACAGAATGTCCAGCGTATTAGAGTATTACTGTCCATCGTGTACATGTCGTGGTTTAGCTCTGTACATATACTTTATCAACGTTTTCCAGCTCTGTGCTTTGGTTCTGAGGGGATCTGTTCTTCTTCTTGGCTGCTCTGTTAACCTGAGCATACACAGTCTCAGGCTTTTGGTTTTTGTGTGAAGTGGATTCTGCAGGTCCGGTGTGAGGTTGCACCGTGCAGTAGGTCCAGTTTAGGGAAGGACCTGCAGCATCTTCTGTAGGATTCTGATTCAGAGGGCGTGTCCGATCAATGTCCTAGAATTAAATCAAATAACCTTGTCAGGAAAATATTATATTTGCCACATATACTGTATATATCCAAACCTGCTGCTCAAAGAAAACTCGACCAGCATGTTTAAATATATATCATGGTGCATCTAGAAGTATGTTCAGCTCATAGCAAGACATTGGAACACAAGGAAGCAGCACAAAGAGTAGCAGAGTGGGTGAAGCAGTTGGTGTAGCAAGATGGAGGGAAAGATGGAGGGAATTTAGATGGACTGCAACGTCAGAGAGTGTTAGCGTGAGCTCCGAATGGGACATTTTGCTCCTCTTTGCCAGTCTGGCAAAGTTTGGAGATTTGTTGATATTAAAAACAAAAACTTGCTGCTTACCTGAGGAACTTCATGTCCTGGTTTTCTGTAGTATGTCTGCAGGACAATTATAAAAAACAAAAACATTGTTCATTAGCTTAAATTTTGCTCCTCTTTTGCAAAGTATCAGCTTTATTACAAATTCTAAATCCTTGTGGTTTATTTGACTTTGATTCAATATTTCTTTTGTCTAAATACAATCAAATTCAAACATATTTAATCAACAAAATATCAAAATCAGCCATGTGTAACTGTAAATAAAGAAAAGTAATAAGAAAAGTCTCCTTTGTGGTATTAAAGCCCCCAAGTTCCCACAAACAACACTGAGTCATATTGATATCTGTGTTTGCAAGCAAAAGGCACAGATCTCAATTGGTGTCATTTGATGACGTTCAAAATAAAATGTTCTGGACGGACTACAAATAAGTATTTCAGCGAGGTAGTGTGGGTGGGCACAACATAAGATAAAATAAAAGATGAATTACTCCAAAAATAATGATCTAATTTTAAATATATTAATTATATTGATCTAATATTGATATTGTTATTGTGCTTTAAAGCATGCTGGGACTTACATTTTATGATAAGGGAAGAGCAAATCAAAATGACAGTCCCAATGACAGCCAAACGGATTCCAGTGCCAGCCCATGAAGCTCCATCAGGAACTGTAACGAAACCAACGAACTAGATCAGAAATCTTCACGTCAAGTTTGCAGTTTTAGTTTTACAAACGTTTTTAAAACGACCTGAACTGTTCTGGAAGCAGAAATCATCCATCTGAGTTTAACCTCAAGAGATTTTCTGACCTGTGAGAGAATGTTAGTGTGTTGACTACCACATTTAGTGATATATCTATGTTGGGTGTTTCCACACGACAATGACAATTACAAAACTTCTGCTACACAATATAAACCCTGCTGTTTAGAACAGGGGGACTGTTTAGCTATAGCAAATACTGCACATGAGAAAAGCAGCATTGGAAAACTTTTAACTATTCATTGAAAAGCCTGTGGATATTTTCCAAAATAACCCTTCATGAGGCTGATATTTCAGATTAAAAGAAGCAGATGAAATGTCTAAAAATTTAATTTTAGCATTGAATCAGTTTGTTTTTTATTGTGGTTAATCTGAATCAATCGTCCTGAAATGTTATGATAAACCTTAACCTGTCAAACTTGTTTGTTATAATGTTTTTTAATCTTACCTGGAGGCTCACAGACAGATTTAACCTCCTTCTTCTGTTTCCAGCTCACGTGGTTGCTATGGTTACAGATGATGAAGCCTTGGTCCAGGTACACATCGATAGAGGAAGGATAGGTTGTGGCGTCTGATCTCTCCCGACTGCAGGTTTGTTTGTCACATCTAAAAGTGCTGCTGATTTGAGAGTCCACTGTACTGCAGGTCACAGTGAAGTTAGGTGCAGAGCTGCAGTTCACCATCAGATTAACTGCAGACACTGGATCTGGAAGAAAAGAAAAAAAAAACAGGTGTGAAGGGTTTGGAGACAGAGTACTGCTGAGTATCAACATTTAAAATGTTAAACTTACCCTGAACTGTCACCTTGTATTCAGCTACAGTTTTGTCTTCTCTGGCAGAAATCTGTGCCTTGTACATTCCACTGTCTTTCTGTTGTACATTCTTCAAGAGTAAAGAGTAATTTCTAAAAAATTCAGCTTCTTCTTTAAAAATTTTTGGTTTATTATTACCAGATACTCTTACAATATTTAAAGTGCCATTGTATCTCCATATAAAATCACTGTCTTCATTTAGAGTAACAGGTTCCTTGACATCCAGAAGTAAATCCGTTCCTGTCCGCACAATCACAGGAATCACAGTGCTGCTACCTGCAAAGAGAACAGATAGCAAAATCATCTGTATATTTAAAGCAGTTATAATCAACATCCATCTATTATCTGTAACTGATTATCCTCATCAGGGTCACATTTGATTTATGGCTGGAGCCTAATCCCAGCTGACTTTGGGTGAGAGGCGGGGTACAACCTGGACAAGTCGCCAGCTCATCACAGGGCACATGGAGACAGACAACCATTCACACTCTTATTCACACCTACGGCCAATTTAGAGTCTCCAAAAACTTTTTGTTTATTATCAGATATTTTTACAATATCTATAGTGCCATTGTGTTTCCACGTAAAATCACTGTCTTCATTTAGAGTAACAGGTTCTTTGACATCCAGAAGTAAATCCATTCCTGTCCACACAATCACAGGAATCACAGATACAGATAAAGAACACATATTCTATATGCAATAACTACAGGAGAAATACTCCATTCAGTCATCTAAATTCTAGAGGCAAATTAACATTCTCTCTCTAACAACACTCTCTAACAACTCATTTGAATGTGTAGTACTTGATTTAACAACTTCAGAGGAAGTCACCTGACCCTCTGTGTCACACACTAAGACCATATTTACACTCATATCTGGATAAAATCCTGATTTCATATTTATTGCCATAGCTTGCTGAAAGCCACGGTCCAGGGCTATTGAGAAAACTGAGGTCACATCAGCAGTAAAATTAGCACTTGGTTGATATTTTATAGTTTAACCTGGCTGCATGCGTCTGACTTACTGCCCACATATCCAGTTATAGCAGTCAGTGCAATTCAAAACTGCAACAGTTCAAACAGAAACTTTGTTTTTGATCTAACTAGAAAAATCAACACTAAAAATATAAATAAAATAATGCTCTTACTTTTTGTTTCACATGAATCCAGCAGAAAAACAGCAAAGAGAAGTACAACGGGACCCATTCTGCACAATATGCTACTTGAGGAAGTGCTGAGGCTATTTGTCAACGAAAATTATGACTAAATATCGTCGTCAACGAACCTTTATCACGTGACGAAAACGAGACGTAACGTAAATGCTGGTCATGTGAAGATAACTATAATTAAATATATAATGCAACATTGTTGACGAATAAAAACGAGACTAAATGTGGTTTACAAAATAAAAACTCTGCTAAAATGTCTCTTCATGTTCGTTGACTAAAACGAGACGAGACGAAATGTTATAACGTCATTTCGTCTCGTCTCGTCAGTATTTCTGTTTCCTGTGTCTCACTTCAGGGGCTGCATCAGGTTGCACTGCGCAGTCGCAGGCGACGTCACTTTGTCAAGCCCCACTCGCGGCATTAGAAGATGCAGCTGTGGCGGGTTCGCGTTAACGACAGACAGCTGACACAGAGAAAGGGACGGATGGCCGGCCGGGGTTCGTCATTGGGAGAAAAAGAAGAAACGACATTTGGACACACTTTCATTACATAGAAGTGGAAAAGAAAACGGAAATGGATGAATGAATGTATAATTTTTTTTCTGGCATTGTCACGTGATGCTATTTTATTTATTTATTTTATTTAAATGTATGTGTGTACTTCTAACATGTTTGGTTGGTAAAACAAATATGTTGTAAATTCAAATCAGAGCGTCTTCCGTGTCTGGAATGGATGTATTCTTCAGTCTATAAGGAACAATAATATAATAAGACAACCTTGTTTGAATTGTGAAATGGGTTTGGCTAAAACAAAATTTTGGTTTCATCTATACTACTAGGTACTTATATTATATTGACTGGGTTAAATAGAGTTGCATTACTAAAAAGAGACTAAAATACAATTTTCATTGACTAAAACTAAACTAAAATGTCAGCAGTTTTCGTCACTAAAAACTAGACGAAAATAATCACGGATAATTCTGACTAAAATGCTCAGACTTTTAGTCGACTGAAACTTGACTAGACTAAAAAGAGTATGAACGTGACTAAAACTAATAAAAACTAAAATGACAGCTTGACACAAAGACTAGACTAAGACTAAAAATAAAACAGGCCACCAAAAACAACACTTTACAAGTTTACTTTGTCGTCTCCAATATTCTCTGTTATCCCCACAGCAGCTTAAAACACACACAAAGTTACAGTGTTAAAGTTACAGTGAGACTAACATATCTGTCTCTAAATGTTACATAAAATCTCCTGCCATCAGTCACCTATTATATTACAGTACCTCATTTGCCTTGCAGGACTCCTGCAGGTCATGGTTTAGCTCTGTACATATACTGTATCAACGTTTTCCAGCTCTGTGCTTTGGTTCTGAGGGGATCTGTTCTTCTTCTTGGCTGCTCTGTTAACCTGAGCATACACAGTCTCTGGATTTTCGTATTTGTGTGAAGTGGATTCTGCAGGTCCGGTGTGAAATTGCACCAGGCAGTAGGTCGAGTTTAGGGAAGGACCTGCAGCGTCTTCTGTATCATTCTGATTCAGAGGGCGTGTCCGATCGATGTCCTAGAAATAAATCAAATAACCTTGTCAGGAAAATATTATATTTGCCACATATACTGTATATATCCAAAGCTGCTGCTCAAAGAAAACTCGACCAGCATGTTTAAATATATATCATGGTGCATCTGGAAGTTGTTCAGCTCACAGCAAGACATTGGAACACAAGGAAGCAGCACAAAGAGTAGCAGAGTGGGTGAAGCAGTTGGTGCAACAAGATGGAGGGAATTTAGATGGACTGCAACGTCAGAGTGTTAGCGTGAGCTCCGAATGGGACATTTTGCTCCTCTTTGCCAGTCTGGCAAAGTTTGGAGATTTGTTGATATTAAAAACAAAATTTGCTGCTTACCTGAGGAACTTCATGTCCTGGTTTTCTGTAGTATGTCTGCAGGACAATTATAAAAAACAAAAACATTGTTCATTAGCTTAAATTTTGCTCCTCTTTTGCAAAGTGTCAGCTTTATTACAAATTCTAAATCCTTGTGGTTTATTTGACTTTGATTTAATATTTCTTTTGTCTAAATACAATTAAATTCAAACATATTTAATCAACAAAATATCAAAATCAGCCATGTGTAACTGTAAATAAAGAAAAGTAATAAGAAAAGTCGCCTTTGTGGTATTAAAGCCCCCAAGTTCCCGCAAACATTATTGAGTCATATTGATATCTGTGTTTGTAAGCAAAAGGCACAGATCTCAATTGGTGTCATTTGATGACGTTCAAAATAAAATGTTCTGGACGGACTACAAATAAGTATTTCAGCGAGGTAGTGTGGGTGGGCACGACATGACATAAAATAAAAGATGAATTACTCCAAAATGATCTAATTTTAAATATATTAATTATATTGATCTAATATTGATATTGTTATTGTGCTTTAAAGCATGCTGGGACTTACATTTTATGATAAGGGAAGAGCAAATCACAATGACAGTCCCAATGACAGCCAAACGGATTCCAGTGCCAGTCCAATTCACGTGCGAAGCTCCATCAGGAACTGTAACGAAACCAACAAACTAGATCAGAAATCTTCACGTCAAGTTTGCAGTTTTAGTTTTACAAACGTTTTTAAAACGACCTGAACTGTTCT
This sequence comes from Argyrosomus regius, assembly GCA_946959425.1. Classification (NCBI taxonomy): domain Eukaryota; kingdom Metazoa; phylum Chordata; class Actinopteri; family Sciaenidae; genus Argyrosomus; species Argyrosomus regius. The sequence goes on along the minus strand of CAMPSB010000313.1, from coordinate 22,018 downwards.
GGAAGCAGAAATCATCCGTCTGAGTTTAACCTCAAGAGATTTTCTGACCTGTGAGAGAATGTTAGTGTGTTGACTACCACATTTGGTGATATATCTATGTTGGGTGTTTCCACATGACAATGACAATTACAAAACTTCTACACAATATAAACCCTGCTGTTTAGAGTAGGGGGACTGTTTAGCTATAGCAAATACTGCACATGAGAAAAGCAGCATTGGAAAACTTTTAACTATTCATTGAAAAGCCTGTGGATATTTTCCAAAATACCCTTCATGAGGCTGATATTTCAGATTAAAAGAAGCAGATGAAATGTCTAAAAATTTAATTTTAGCATTGAATCAGTTTGTTTTTTATTGTGGTTAATCTGAATCAATCGTCCTGAAATGTTATGATAAACTTTAACCTGTCAAACTTGTTTGTTATAATGTTTTTTAATCTTACCTGGAGGTGGCTCACAGACAGATTTAAACTTCTTTTTATGTTTCCAGCTCACATGGTTGCTATGGTTACAGATGATGAAGCCTTGGTCCAGGTACACATCGATAGAGGAGGGATATGTTGTGGGGTCTGATCTCTCCTGACTGCAGGTTTTGTTGTCACAGCTAAAAGTGCTGCTGATGTGAGAGTCCACTGTACTGCAGGTCACAGTGAGGTTAGGTGCAGAGCTGCAGTTCATCGTCAGATTAACTGCAGACACTGGATCTGGAAGAAAAGAAAAAAAAAAGAGGTGTGAAGGGTTTGGAGACAGAGTACTGCTGAGTATCAACATCTAAAATGTTAAACTTACCCTGAACTGTCACCTTGTATTCAGCTACAGTTTTGTCTTCTCTGGCAGAAGTCTGTGCCTTGTACATTCCACTGTCATTCTGTTGTACATTCTTCAAGAGTAAAGAGTAATTTCCAAAAAATTCAGCTCCTTCTTTAAAAATTTTTGGTTTGTTATTACCAGATATTTTTACAATATTTTTAGTGCCATTGTATCTCCATGTAAAATCAGTGTCTTCATTTAGAGTTTCTTGACATCCAGAACTAAATCCGTTCCTGCCCGCACAAACACAGGAATCACAGTGCTGCTACCTGCAAAAAGAACAGATATCAAAATCATCTGTATATTTAAAGCAGTTATAATCAACATATCTATATTACAAAATGTGTAATTTGACTACTTATGTACTACTTATATGTGAAAGATGTCACTCAAAGACAAACTCACAGAAAATGATCACCTGACTCTGCAGTTCACTTCAGTTCTACAGACCCTTACAGTGTCTTTCGACTCATTATTTTGGCCCTCTACTTTAATTATTTAGTTTTCTCTCTCTGCTCTCACACACCCACTAAAGGCAGCTCTTTTCACCAAGAAAAGCACTGAAAACATACTGTATGCTCCCTGCTCGGCAGTAAAAAGCAGGTAGAAATGGTTATAGCAACTAGCTGATGATGAAAATGATGAAACATTTAGCAGCTAAAGACCTGAATTAATATTGGACTTACATTTATACACAAACACAACTCCAACTGAATGCTAATGTTGCTGCTTATACTGTACGTTGTATGTGTAAATAGGCAGCTGTTGGCTAAAGCTCCCCATATCAACAACAAGTTAATACAGTAATATGTCAGTGCTGGATGAAGTATAAAGATAAAAAAGTAATTTTAAGGAAGAACTACTTCTGCTTTGAAGAAGCAATGGGGATCTTATTACATTATTTCTGTTACTTTATGGTGGTTATCAATGTCCTGACATGACAACCTATTATGCAGAATACTAATCACACTGCAGAACAACTTCTCTCTTATACTGTATTGTGTGTCCTTATTGTTTCTGATACACATTCTATATGCAATAATAACAGGGAAAATACTAATTAACATTTCACCCTAACAACATTAACAAACAAGTTTAATGTGTAGTAGTCTTGAATTTCCTTCGGGATCAATAAAGTATCTATCTATCTATCTATCTATCTAGTACTGAATTTACTCTGCACATATTATTTTGTGATGAAAAAGTTGTGGTAAACCCCTTCTGAAGAAGATCATGATTGCACTCCACTGTTAAATCTATGAGAATATATATTGTCTGCAAGAGGTGCACACAAGAAGCTTAAAATAAAGACTGTCAAAAATGTACTGTGCAAAAGAAGGAAGTCAGCAGTCTTGTTTCCCTAAGTGGTTTTTGGAGTTCTGTGGAAAATGCTTCTCTTTTTTTTTTCTGTGCATTGTAACAGCTATTTTCTCACGAAGTGTAATCTGACATCTTTGTACGTGCTGTAAGAAAAACGCAATTTCAAGCTCCTTTTTGTCTGAGGACTTGTTTCACATTTTTCAATCACCATAGACTATAGTGGTCCACACAGTACTCATGATCATAAAAGTTCTGTTTTTAATATATGTACCCAAGACTTCAGGGAAAGGGAAGGGATTGATACTGAACAGATTAATCTGCTGAAACAAAGTAAACTTATTTGATTTAATGACTTAAACAACAAATAATGACATACATTCTTGTTGGCATATGATTTTTCCAACAAACACATATTGTGTGTTTAGCTGAATTTCTCAATGGTGGGTCAGTGTCCCCGTGTCACCTGACCCTCTGCGCCACACATTAAGACCTCATTTACACTCATATCCGGATAAAATCCACTCACACTTGCATCGCTTCATTGCCATAGCTTGCTGAAGGCCACGGCCCAGGGCTGTTAACGACACTGAGGTCACATCAGCTGTATTTTTTTTAGGGACTTTTAGTCTCTTTTTATAGTCTCATATAACCTGGTTGCAGATGTCTGAATTGTCGCCTACATGTCTGATTTGTTTAGCGATCAGTGAAATGAAGCAGTCCAATACAAAAACAGCTCATCTTAAGATCAAGAACAAGTTTCTAAAAGTTTGACAGATGTTAAAGAGGTCAGTGTTGTAGTCAAGACCAACGAAACCGAGACCAAATCATGACCAAGAACGGAGTGTATCGAGACAAGACCCGGACCTTGAGGGGTTGAGACCAAGTCAAGACCATTGAGTCACTTCATTTACCGTCACCATTTATGAACCGCTGTGTTTTACAGATGAATTCTTTGTGGTGAGACCAAGATTGATCTTGAGTAGTACAACACTGATACGGGTTAAAATAAAAATAAAACATCTGTATGCATCCCTAAGGGGTGTGGTAATAACTTAAAATAGCTGTATATCTCAAATATATCTCTAAAATTGTATAGTTTTAGATTTTATTAGCAGCACTATTAAAATAATTGACAGTGAGAGTTGCATACATCTCTATTACATAATTTAAAGATTATCTCTGGTGAAATATTGAGTTTTTGATTAAACTATTATTAAATAGTGCAACAGGACAAAAAGAAAATGGGAATATAAATAAAAGAATGCTCTTACCTTTTGCTTCACATGAATCCAGCAGAAAAACAGCAAAGAGAAGTACAACGGCACCCATTCTGCCCAATGTGCTACATGAAGGAGGAAGTGTTATGCTATTTATCAAACACACTCGTTTTCTCGGAAACTTCCCCGGGTTGAACCATTATGTGTTTTGTGTTGTAAGAGTTTCCATGAAAGAAAAGTATTCCGTTTTTTTTAGCAGGACAAGTGAAACCAGCATATGTAGTGATCGTGTAGATAACCATTAACATTTATGCATACACTAGATTTAACGTACAGACATCTGATCATATGAGTAAACTCTTTTGGGAAACCATATCCTTCCATCACTGACCAGAGGTATTCTCTGGATACAGTCAAATGCTTTTTTTTGATCAAGACCGACAATATAAAAATTGTTTTCCTCATACACACGTGACCCCATGTAACCTAAGGATAGAAAATTCCATAACAATGGCAATTTATAAGTGAATTGACAGTATATATTGATACTGTCAATTCTATGATATTATCGATTCTGTTTATCAGTCCGACTCTTCATCAGTTCCCTTATTGATACCTGATCAATAAGAGAATCCTGAATCCTTACCACAGAGGCTGGGTTCCAGTCCAGCCTGTGGCCCTGTGCTGCATGACACCCCCTCGCTCTCTCTAGTAGTTTTCCTGTCTCTTTACAGCTCTCACCACAGGCCTGTCTATCTGAGCATACAGGCTTTCTGGCAGAGTGTTCCCTCTAGTCTCAGTGGATCCCATAGATCCAGAGTGAAGACCCACAAGGCTGTATTCAGAGACTGGAAGACCTGAAGCATCATTTGTTGGATCAGCTGGTTGGGCTGTAGCTCCCATCTGGAAAACAAATCAGGTGTTACTGTATTAACATGTGAAGTAATCTCACTACGATTAACAGTGAGACATAAGAAGTGAGAACCCTGTTCTTCATAACATTACAATGAATATTTATTTTTATCTAACATGCATGAAATGGCTCTATGTTTTTCATTAAGAGCAGAGTAAGCTGTTTGACATGGATTCAGTGTGTCTAAAACTAAATATAAATGAAAAACACTGCAACTTAAACGCAAGCAAACAAAGAAAGCATTTACATCACTTTGACAACACATACAGTATTTGACATTTTGGATAAGACATTGCAAATTACACTTGTTCCTCCTTCTCTTGATTTAAAATCTAAAAGATTTCTGGTTCTTTTCAAATTTCTTACTTACAAGGAAAGCATGGCTTTCACTTGAGACTCTTCTGCTCACAATAATCTCAATCCAAAGCACATTTGAACAAGAGCAAGCAGCACAAGCAGTGACGTTTGCAAGCAGCAGGACTCCAGGTCAGCAGATTGATGCAGAACTTAATGTGGCAAGAAGTTGCAGGTTTATATACAGTGAATAAATCACCTCATGAGGACTGTGATTGCTCTGCATATAGGGACAGTCTCAGTAATGGCATATATTGTATTTTCGGTGTTCTCTCTTTGATCTGCAGATCAGTCACAAAAATCACATGTTGATTTCATTTTGCATTTCATTTTGAGAGCTTTATCATCTCTGCTGCTTCATTACATTTACGTTACTTGAGCTGCACAGACATTGAGTCCAAATTTTGTGTGTCTGAATTACTCTATTTCTACAATGAAAAATCAGTTCTGGTAAGAGAAAAAAATTAAATATGAAATAATCCCATTAAAAAGATCTACATCTAGAGCTTATAGATGTTTGGTACAGCATTAGTTTCAACAGATTTTGTTGATTATATAATTATTGTACCTAATAACATAATTATGGGTGTGGCAGATGATGAACTTTGCTAGAAAAGAATTTTGGAGATTTTACTTTTTAAGTCTATGATAAAACTCAGACTTACTTTTTCCTCTCTGTCGAAGATGACGACGTCCTGCAAAGATGACAAAACCGGCGAGAACCACAACAACCACAAAGGTAATAACATAGAAGTATGGTGATGGTTGAGAACCTGGAAAAAAAGCCAGTTTAGAAACTGATGCCCTGAAGAAATAATTTAATAATCATTTGTTGTATTAAATCCTAATGGGCAGAGCCAAAGGTCACTTTCAGAGGTCACTAAATCAACTCATTTAAATACCTCCTGCCACTTTTTGACACGTTTTAGGCTGGTAGTGATAGTTTATTCTGCCAGTAAAAATATAACAGACACAGAAATTTCAACTGACCTTTGTCTCGTTTGTTTTTAACATTTTTTCAATCATAAAAATTTGAGTGATTACAAATAGATTTTATATCTCTCCCGTAAAATCATTTCCCGCCTAAGAAAACACTGTTCACAGCAGTTTACAGTAAAAGATATGATCTTGAGATTTCTTTGTAAATGAAGTCACCAGAGCAACTCTACCTTGAAAAACACTAAAAAAGAACAAATAACCTACTATATTTTAACCATATTTGTAACAAACCCAATTTATTTTTTGTTTTATCACAAACAACTATTTGACTGTTTTGTATTACCAGCATGAATGCAGGGCTGTTGAATATTCTTCATGTTTTTGGTCCAGCTGACCTGGTTGCTATGGTTACAGATGATGGAGTCATTCACCAGGTAGACATGGAGAGAAGCACCAGAGGTTGTGACCTCTGATCGCTCTCCTCCCTCCTGACTGCAGGTTTGAGTGTCACATGTAAAAGTTCTGCTGATGTGACTGGGGACTCACACCGGGGACGTAAGCGACGCGGAACGGCTGCGCCACGGTTTTGCTCCGTCCTCTGCCGGTACGGTCCGGTACTGCGTACCACTAAAACATTCAGTGGCGGTACGCAGTACCAGGACGATGGGAGAGCGGCTGCCTGCTATAAAGCCCTCATTCAGAACCAGTCACGGCCACACTCTGGGTCAGTACATCCGCTAGCAATATGCAGTCTTGAAAACTACTTGTCTGTTTAAGAATTCCTTTTAACTCATTCTGAATTGTTTCTGAACTGTCCGTGCTGTGTTTTAGTCCACGCTGGACGGAGCCTTGGCCGGGCATCTCCTTCTCTCCCCCTCCCTCGGAGAGAGCCCGGTGGTCTCCTCTGCGCCCAGCCTTCCAAACCACACGTTTAACGTCTTTACGCTCGTTGCAAGTGTCCCAATTAAAATCAGTAGGAGAGTAAGCAGTTGGTTTTCGTGTTATTTTGTTCAATTTTAAGGATACAGGACAGCTCGGAAAAGAAACTGCTTATAAGCTAACGACCGGAGATTTCACTCAGCAGTACGTGAGTGGGCATGCGCGTCTACATCGAAACACAGCGGTTGCTATGGGGATCGGCGCATGATCTGGACCATGCAGCACCAGAAGTCGCATTAATGTTAAGAAGTATTTTATTTATTATTGGTTAGCTTCAGTATAACAACGTTATTAAAAAGGATAAATTCAGAGACTTATAGTACTCTAAAATTGTTGGTCTTACTTAAGGATCAAATCAGAATTACTTTATTATTATTATATTACTTTATTTATTATTAAAAATGCATTTATTTGTATTCAGTGTTAAAAAATATTATATGGCTCTCACGGAAATACATTTTAAAATATGTGGCTTTCATGGCTCTCTCAGCCAGAAAGGTTCCCGATCCCTGGATTAGACTGTACCTGCTCTCAATTTTCTGACGTCACCTCTTATTGACAATATAATAATGTGAAAACGATAAAAACTCTCTGGTGCCGGGGAAGAAGAAAAGAAAAGAAGAGGAGGAAAAACGAGACAAAGACAGAGGTACAGTAAAGATGATGTCAGGTATTTATTTATCTGTTGCAGAACGATAGTAACTTTTATCCTAACACGGTTTGATAATCAGTAAATAGCGTTAGCTTGTTTTGACGTCAGTTAATGTGATGGAGGGGCCTAACAGCTGTTATGTAAAATAATAATGTAGGTAACTACTCCCGCCTTACATTTCTCAGAGTCATTTGTAAAGATTAGATCCATTCAGCAGGTGTTTACATCTGTCTACATTTTTATTGACATGTGGTTATCTAACGTTTGCTCTGCTTGTAATAGTCAGTCACATGTTTTTCCTCTTCCACACCTTCATATATCAGAGCTGTCAGGCTGGTTGTTTGTTGTGTTACAGTTCATATTGTCTAAAGTGTGTTTATAGTGTTAAACTTTACATCAGTGTTAAAGTGCGCATCATTAATGTTAATTCTTCATAACTTAGCATTCCCATATGTTATATTATACTGCAGTTTAATGCTTCTTTGCATTCTGCTAATCAGCAGTTCACTGTATGATAATAAAATTGATTCTAATTTGCATATCAGAAATAATTGCATTGTATATGATACATGTACAGAATAGGGGAAATCATGCCTCTCTTAGGTTTTTCATTTTTATTATTTCGTTTCATTTTATTCTTGGTATCATGTTTTTTTATGATTAGACTGTAACACCCAACGGTTTAGAAGGAGGCAACAGGCAATGACTCTGACCTTCTGGGGGAGCCAGTGGATCCAGAAAATGTAGAATGGATATTCAGGTCAAGACTTCTTCCAAACAACTTTATACAAAAGAAGAAAAACATGTTTCTGCTAGTCTTTTGTGTTAGTCTTTAAAAGATTCATAACTATCAAGATGACACATTAGCACTGATAGCATGAAAATAGCACTGAAGTCTCACTGTTGTTCAACTGTTTGAACTTAACTGACCTCTACATATCAGAAAGTTTCCAATAGTCTCATCACGATACGCGCTGGCAGAAAGCCCAGGGGAAGTACGTGTGTGCAAGCAGTCCCTCGTAGTTTCAGTCTCCTTACTGCAGCAGTGAATGGACTAAAAAGGTTCATTCAAAGTCAGATGCATGGGTTGTACATCTACCAGTCCAAATATCTATATATCAATATCATTAACCTCAAACATAACTTTATTTATAGAATATCAGCTCACAGATGACTTCCAACAATATCAGGCTCATTTCATTGTCCATAAAAAAACAAGCTTAAACAAAGAAATTCTAATATAATATAAAATATAAATCATGAAGCAACAAGATATGTGTTATATTGTTCAGCAGGTTTGCATAAAAAATTAAAGCACTATCAGTGAGCACTGAAACAAGTCTGTACCATCAATAAGTTTTCTCCAATATTCTCTGTTATCCCCACAGCAGCTTAAAACACACGTGTGTTAAAGTTACAGTGAGACTAACATATCTGTCTCTAAATGTTACATGAAATCTCCTGCCATCAGTCACCTGTTGTGTTAATACAGCGCCTCATATACCTTGCAGGACTCCTCTGGCTTTGTTGTGACAAGAAGGCATCTTAATGTATCATGCACTATAATGTTACCTTCTTTGGTGCAGAATACTATGCTGAACCCAGTCAATAAGCATAAAATATGATATGTACATTAAAAATAGGGGTTTAAGTCTTTGGGAACCAATTCTAAAGGAAATAGTTATACCGAGACATGATAACAGAATGTCCAGCGTATTAGAGTATTACTGTCCATCGTGTACATGTCGTGGTTTAGCTCTGTACATATACTTTATCAACGTTTTCCAGCTCTGTGCTTTGGTTCTGAGGGGATCTGTTCTTCTTCTTGGCTGCTCTGTTAACCTGAGCATACACAGTCTCAGGCTTTTGGTTTTTGTGTGAAGTGGATTCTGCAGGTCCGGTGTGAGGTTGCACCGTGCAGTAGGTCCAGTTTAGGGAAGGACCTGCAGCATCTTCTGTAGGATTCTGATTCAGAGGGCGTGTCCGATCAATGTCCTAGAATTAAATCAAATAACCTTGTCAGGAAAATATTATATTTGCTACATATACTGTATATATCCAAACCTGCTGCTCAAAGAAAACTCGACCAGCATGTTTAAATATATATCATGGTGCATCTAGAAGTATGTTCAGCTCATAGCAAGACATTGGAACACAAGGAAGCAGCACAAAGAGTAGCAGAGTGGGTGAAGCAGTTGGTGTAGCAAGATGGAGGGAAAGATGGAGGGAATTTAGATGGACTGCAACGTCAGAGAGTGTTAGCGTGAGCTCCGAATGGGACATTTTGCTCCTCTTTGCCAGTCTGGCAAAGTTTGGAGATTTGTTGATATTAAAAACAAAAACTTGCTGCTTACCTGAGGAACTTCATGTCCTGGTTTTCTGTAGTATGTCTGCAGGACAATTATAAAAAACAAAAACATTGTTCATTAGCTTAAATTTTGCTCCTCTTTTGCAAAGTATCAGCTTTATTACAAATTCTAAATCCTTGTGGTTTATTTGACTTTGATTCAATATTTCTTTTGTCTAAATACAATCAAATTCAAACATATTTAATCAACAAAATATCAAAATCAGCCATGTGTAACTGTAAATAAAGAAAAGTAATAAGAAAAGTCTCCTTTGTGGTATTAAAGCCCCCAAGTTCCCACAAACAACACTGAGTCATATTGATATCTGTGTTTGCAAGCAAAAGGCACAGATCTCAATTGGTGTCATTTGATGACGTTCAAAATAAAATGTTCTGGACGGACTACAAATAAGTATTTCAGCGAGGTAGTGTGGGTGGGCACAACATAAGATAAAATAAAAGATGAATTACTCCAAAAATAATGATCTAATTTTAAATATATTAATTATATTGATCTAATATTGATATTGTTATTGTGCTTTAAAGCATGCTGGGACTTACATTTTATGATAAGGGAAGAGCAAATCAAAATGACAGTCCCAATGACAGCCAAACGGATTCCAGTGCCAGCCCATGAAGCTCCATCAGGAACTGTAACGAAACCAACGAACTAGATCAGCAATCTTCACGTCAAGTTTGCAGTTTTAGTTTTACAAACGTTTTTAAAACGACCTGAACTGTTCTGGAAGCAGAAATCATCCGTCTGAGTTTAACCTCAAGAGATTTTCTGACCTGTGAGAGAATGTTAGTGTGTTGACTACCACATTTGGTGATATATCTATGTTGGGTGTTTCCACATGACAATGACAATTACAAAACTTCTACACAATATAAACCCTGCTGTTTAGAGCAGGGGGACTGTTTAGCTATAGCAAATACTGCACATGAGAAAAGCAGCATTGGAAAACTTTTAACTATTCATTGAAAAGCCTGTGGATATTTTCCAAAATAACCCTTCATGAGGCTGATATTTCAGATTAAAAGAAGCAGATGAAATGTCTAAAAATTTAATTTTAGCATTGAATCAGTTTGTTTTTTATTGTGGTTAATCTGAATCAATCGTCCTGAAATGTTATGATAAACCTTAACCTGTCAAACTTGTTTGTTATAGTGTCTTTTTATCTTACCTGGAGGCTCACAGACAGATTTAACCTCCTTCTTCTGTTCCCAGCTCACGTGGTTGCTATGGTTACAGATGATGAAGCCTTGGTACAGGTACACATCGATAGAGGAAGGATAGGTTGTGGCGTCTGATCTCTCCCGACTGCAGGTTTGTTTGTCACATCTAAAAGTGCTGCTGATGTGAGAGTCCACTGTACTGCAGGTCACAGTGAAGTTAGGTGCAGAGCTGCAGTTCACCATCAGATTAACTGCAGACACTGGATCTGGAAGAAAAGAAAAAAAACAGGTGTGAAGGGTTTGGAAACAGAGTACTGCTGTGTATCAACATTTGAAATGTTAAACTTACCCTGAACTGTCACCTTGTATTCAGCTACAGTTTCATCTTGGTCAGCAGAAGTCTGTGCCTTGTACATTCCACTGTCTTTCTGTTGTACATTCTTCAAGAGTAAAGAGTAATTTCCAAAAACTGCAGCTCCTTCTTTTTTAATACTTGGTTTGTTATTACCAGATACTCTTACAATATTTTTATTGCCATTGTATTTCCATGTAAAATCACTGTCTTCATTTAGAGTAACAGGTTTCTTGACATCCAGAAGTAAATCCGTTCCTGTCCGCACAAACACAGGAATCACAGTGCTGCTACCTGCAAAGAGAGCAGATATCAAAATCATCTGTATATTTAAAGCAGTTATAATCAACATCTATCTATTATCTGTAACTGATTATCCTCATCAGGGTCACATTTGATTGATGGCTGGAGCCTAATCCCAGCTGACTTTGGGTGAGAGGCGGGGTACAACCTGGACAAGTCGCCAGCTCATCACAGGGCACATGGAGACAGACAACCATTCACACTCACATTCACACCTACGGCCAATTTAGAGTCTCCAACTAAGTCTCCAAAAACGTTTTGTTTATTATCAGATATTTTTACAATATTTATAGTGCTATTGTGTTTCCACGTAAAGTCACTGTCTTCATTTAGAGTAACAGGTTCTTTGACATCCAGAAGTAAATCCATTCCTGTCCGCACAAACACAGGAATCACAGATACAGATAAAGAACACATATTCTATATGCAATAACTACAGGAGAAATACTCCATTCAGTCATCTAAATTCTAGAGGAAAATTAACATTTCACTCTAACAACTCAGTTGAATGTGTAGTACTAAATTTACTTAGATTATTTGTAGGTAATACTTTGTGATTTGTCTTTATAAGGTAAAAATAAAAAATCCTCAGGCTTTTTTGGTAGAATCACAAGCTGAGGTGAACTCATAACTAATTAAAGCTATTCCATTTGGAGAAGATGGTGGGTTTCATGATCGGATTCCACTGTTACATCTGTGAAATATATATACTGTGTGTGGACACACATGTAGTGTATTTTCTTATAGGCCTTCTATAGTATTTCATTGATCTCTCCTAAGATTACAGCTGAATATGGACTGCATATGACGTGCATGTCTGTAAGAATTTGCTTTGTGAAGCCTAAACATTCGTTAGTATTTATGATCTCTCTCTCTGTCTCTCTGCATGAAGAACAAACATTCTGTAGTGTTTACGATCTTTCTGGGGAAAATGGTGAGAGGTTCTGCTGAACTTTTTACCTTTCTCTCTCTGAGTTATAGGGTTTGTGAGATGACCTTTGGCCATCTCTCTCTTAGGTAATGAAACAGATGTGGTGAAGTAAGTTATGAAAGACAATGACGGAAGTTGGTTCCTTAAATGGTCAGTTTTCTCCTGTGAGTATAAGACCTAGCCCGGGAGAAGAGGGGTAGAACAATTTGGAACAAGGTAGAAGATTTTTGGAACAATGTAGGACAACTGGGACAACAATTTGGAACATTCGGCATGATGATTTGAAGTATTTTTTTGATCAAGAGATGCATCTCAAACTCACTTGTTTCTTTGAATAAAGGCGTAATTATTCAAGTCAAGATGAGTTGCGGCTCTTTTCTTTTCAAGCATCCACAGACCGACATCAGCAGCCATGGAAAAGTCAGGACACACAAAGACTGTCAAAAAATACACTGAGCAAAAGAAAGAAGTTTGTTTGCCGCAGTCTGGTTTCCTCAAGTTGTTTTTCTGCTGAAACAAAATCATACTTCTTCTTTTTTTTTTTTCTGTGCATTGAAACAGCTATTTTCTCACACAAATGTAATCTGTTTTCCAGAGTTGTGCATGCTGTTACAAAATGCTCTGATGCACAAACTCATACATGCGTCATGGAAATGATTTCATTTCATTTTCCCCATTTGTTTTGAGAGTGCTTTATGTATCATTGTTTTCAATAGGTGTAAACTGTAGTGGTCCTCTGATTCATTACTGTTATTTCTGAATTTTAAAGCCGTGTCTCTAAATCTTTCTTTCCATGTACCTTCAAGGAAATCAGTACTGATACTGAACAGATTAACCTGGCAAAACAAAGTCATTGGTGATTATTCCCACATGCACATATTGTGTCTTTAGCGGAAATTTCTCAGTGTCCCCGTGTCACCTGACCCTCTGTGTCACACACTAAGACCATATTTACACTTCCGGATAAATTCCAGATGCAATTTAATTTATTTTTCATATTTATTGCCATGGCTTGCTGAAAGCCACGGTCCAGGGCTATTGAGAAAACTGAGGTCACATCAGCAGTAAAATTAGCACTTGGTTGATATTTTATAGTTTAACCTGGCTGCATGCGTCTGACTTACTGCCCACATATCCAGTTATAGCAGTCAGTGCAATTAAACATTGCAACAGTTCAAACAGAAACTTTGTTTTTGATCTAACTAGAAAAATCAACACTAAAAATATCAATAAAATAATGCTTTTACCTTTTGTTTCACATGAATCCAGCAGAAAAACAGCAAAGAGAAGTACAACGGGACCCATTCTGCACAATATGCTACTTGAGGAAGTGCTGAGGCTATTTACAGTATCAAGCTCACACTGCAGCATCATCTTCCAGGAAATGTCTCTAGTCCGGGTGGTCCGCTATGAGGTGTTAGTGTAACAGTTTCTATGAAAGAAAGTCTTTTTTTTCCAGTTCTCTGTGCAACACAACCATGCACAAGCATGCATGGTGCTCGTGTGGTGCATGTGGCTTGTGACAAGCTCTGCATGTCATGTATGGTCCTAACCACACATTCTTTGAGGGGGTCGTGCTCCACCAATACTGAGAAAATACCAATCTGCCCTTCACTATCAGTTAACATCTGTCAGCTTTAACTGCAGTTCATCAGACCCTACTGTTAAGTTTTGGACTTGTGTCTGGACCCAAAATGCAGAGACGGACACCAGTGGTGTTTTAAGGAGTTTGTTGTGAGAATTAACACAAAAAAAAGGTGGTGGTGGCTAAAGGCTGGCAAGGGGTAAGTTGTAACACTGGAGGCACCTTTAGTGTTTATTGCACTCGGGTTGATTACTTTAAATTTTAAAGCCTTCTACCTTCTGGAGTGGTTGATAGTCGGGGTCTGCAACAAGTGCGACGTTGGTCTTCAGTTAAACCGTGAGAAAAAACATTCAAGACTCACTGCAAGTATGCAGAAATCTATAGTATATTGAAAAACTGGAGCTGAACCCTGGCAAAGGTTAAGAAGCTTGGTCAGAGAATAAACTCATGATAAAAGCAATCTTGGATTTATCAGTAGCATAAGTCAGGGGCTGCTAATCAAACACTAGAAGCAAAAGTTTACTGCAAGTCTCTAACTCAACCAAATACCTGACTAGTGAAGGAACAGGGTCGACAGGGAAAGCTGGTTGGAGGGACTGGAGGAGCCACATGTGGAGGTGGTGGTGCGGACGAACCCTGTGGATCCACTGATGAAGTCAAGCTGGAGACCTGGGTGAAAACCTTGGGTGGATAGAACTTATGTCTCCGATGTTGGCCAGATTATTCTTTTATGTTTTGTGCAGAGATGTAAGTTTATTATTAGAATTAACACAAAAAGCAGATGGTGGTAGCTGAAGGCTGGTTGGCATCGCAGGTGAAGTAAGGCAACCAGATCTGATGATTCATTGTAGAACACTGGCTGAAGGAAGCAAGGCACACTGAAGATTGACTGCTATGGGGTACAGTTCTGCCTTGAGACAAGAAGAACAGCGAGCCGTGCCCTCTGCCACACATACACTGCCATGAAGAGAAACAGAAATAGGACTGCAAAAGCACAGAGGACAAAACCAGACACAAACCACAACAGCAAAACAAGAATAATCACAACACCTACTCCTGTTTACTGCACAGTACAGCTGGTTGTGACAAAGTATAACTCAGGCTGATTGAGATTTGGCAAAGCATACAGTTTAAATGAACGAGTCTCCTCCTGTTGAGCCTCATTGTTCAGTTTGTCAACCAGAATAAAATTGGTGGTGTCCTTTAATAACTAAAGAAATAATCAGCTTGATTAAATCACTTTTAGAGAGAATTTGTCTCATTTGATCTCGGTCTGCACTTAAAAGACTATTTCTGAAACCACTAGTTTAAATGCAGACTTAATACTTAAGACTTAGTACTTAATACTACTCCAACTACACAGGGCCGTTTCTTGCTATATGTGGACTATGCGGATGCATAGGGCCCCACAGCCACCAGGGGGCCCCCCAAGCTGCAAGTTCAGCCTCAATGAATTTTGGGACAATTAAAAGTACCTGTCTTTATTTGTAGACGTCACGTGTCGGCAGAGGGGGATAATGGAAACATAGGACTGTGATCTTACAGATCATGAACACAAAGTATAATAATTATGTTGTAGTTCAAAGGAACAATATGTAACTGTACAACATGATCGCACTAGATCATGTTGTACAGTTACATATTGTTCCTTTTAAACTGCAACATAACTATTATTCTTGTTGTTGGTTTGTTTTCATTGTTTGCACATTAAAATAGATGCTGCTGGTTTCTTGAATTTTTATTCAAGGTAATAGCTTTTGCTGATTTCTGTCAGACTTGTGGCTATACATACCACAATCAGGGGTTGCAGTGTTACATGTTAATGTTTCTTACTACCTGAAACATCAGTATTAAAATGTAACTGTTGCACTCCCTACCAATATCTTAAGTTTTATTTTTATTTATTTATTGTCGTTTGTTCTTTTTATTGTTTTTGTCACTTAAACAATTTGAAAGGATTTAAAATGTCATTTGCATTTCCATTATATTTCCATGTGATACTTATTGTACAAACTAAGTACCACTATGTAGAAACCCTTTTCCAGTGTTGATGTAGAAGATCTTAAGTGCCTGGTCATGATGCCTTTTGTTTTATTGTACTGTGCTGTTACTTTTCTTGTCATAGAAACAAATAAAAATTTAAGTATAAAAAAAAAAAAATGTAACTGTTGCATCGTCACAGATCATCTGAAAAGCTTAGGACACATAACCTTTTCAGATGACCTTTCATAGTTACATAGTGACAAAATAGGGGGCCCCAAATAGCATCTTGCACAGGGCCCCGAAACAGCTAGAAACGGCCCTGCAACTACAAATGAAAACCAGAACACTTCCGGAGCCAACTTGACACCTCGCTTACAGATCTGTTTATCTGTTTATAGAGATTAAACAATAAAATCAGAACAGCATTTAACCATAACACATTTATTTCCAGTCGGTCTGACAAAAACAACAAAGACTTTCAGCAATGAAAACAGAGAACCAGTATTTCAATCAACTCAAAATTATAAATGCGCCAATATTTAACCCACAATATGGTTAGAAAACATACTTACATGAATATACACATACAGACTGTACATATTGTAAAATGAGATCAGTGATACAAGAAGTCGTTCCAACCAAGCAATCTGATTGGTCAACTAGACACTTAGAATCTGCTTAAATCAGCATGGCAGCACCGCATCACTCAAAATATTACTCCACCATCTCTACATTGGCATACCCTGAATATAACATATGACATGTAAATAAATATCATTAACTACACCGGAAGTTAACTTTCTTTAATGAAAATACTGTATTTTATTGTGCTGTTACAGTACATTGCCCCATAAATACAGAACCCTGATCGCATCACTGTCGTGCCAATAATGACAGTAAAGCACACTGTCTCATGTAATATTGTTTGAATGGAGACAGGCAGCCACAATAACGGTTTATTTGAGAACAAATAAATATTAATATCACATTAAAATCCCATTTTTCAACATGCTGTACACAGTCTTGGACCGTTTGTGTTTAGTCTTTAAAAGATTCATAACTATCAAGTTTACGAGTTTACTTTGTCGTCTCCAATATTCTCTGTTATCCCCACAGCAGCTTAAAACACACACGTGTGTTAAAGTTACAGTGAGACTAACATATCTTTCTCTAAATGTTACATAAAATCTCCTGCCATCAGTTACAGTACCTCATTTACCTTGCAGGACTCCTGCAGGAATACTATGCAGAACCCATTCCATAAACATAAAATATGATATGTACATGAAAAATAGGGGTTTAAGTCTTTGGGAACCAATTTCAGGTTAAGAAAATAGTTAAACCTAGACACGGTAACAGAATGTCCAGCGTATTAGAGTATTACTGTCCATCGTGTACATGTCATGGTTTAGCTCTGTACAAATACTTTACCAATGTTTTCCAGCTCTGTGCTTTGGTTCTGAGGGGATCTGTTCTTCTTCTTGGCTGCTCTGTTAACCTGAGCATACACAGTCTCTGGATGTTCGTTTTTGTGTGAAGTGGATTCTGCAGGTCCGGTGTGAAATTGCACCAGGCAGTAGGTCGAGTTCAGGGAAGGACCTGCAGCATCTTCTGTAGGATTCTGATTCAGAGGGCGTGTCCGATCGATGTCCTAGAAATAAATCAAATAACCTTGTCAGGAAAATATTATATTACATATTACACATATAGATATCTAAATCTGCTGCTCAAAGAAAACTCGACCAGCATGTTTAAACATATATCATGGTGCATCTGGAAGTTGTCCAGCTCACAGCAAGACATCGGAAAAAACTAGGAAGCAGCACAAAGAGTAGCAGAGTGGGTGAAGCAGTTGGTGCAGCAAGATGGAGGGAATTTAGATGGACTGCAACATCAGAGTGTTATTGGCTTAGTTAACGGCTGGACAGTGCATTAAGGAGGCTGGATTTCTGTTCAACTTGAACACAGAGCTTTTGTATTAAGTATTTTGTTATTTCTGAAAATTGGACCTTCATTGAACTCCGTGAAATTCTGTTCCTCAGTTTGGAGAATTAAGTTAAAAACACAAAAAAACTACGCCGCTTACCTGAGGAACTTCATATACTGTATTTCCGGTGTTGTTCTTTTTTTTTGTCTGTAGGTCAGTCATAAAAAACAAAACAAAAACATTGTTGATTTGCTTAAATTCTACATTTACCTGGGATGCATTAATTTGTTTTTAAATGGGTGAAGTTCGCTCTTCTCTTCTGCAAAGCATCAACTTTATTTTTTGTAAAATAGAAAGACAACAGCTACGGTGGTCTCTGACCAAATTTAGTGTTATTTTTTCAAAATACAAGATAAGCCGCAATATATCCACAGTATTAGAAATGTTTACTTTATATTTTATGTATTCATTTACATTCATTTCTTTTATGTCTATAAATACTATTTTTACAGCCTTCACACTGCCAGTATATCATTTTCGGTGGGAACATATTCTAAATTCCTTTGCTTTATTTGACTTTGAATCACTCGTGTGTAATTGTAAATAAAGAAAAGTAGTAAAAAAAGTGACCTTATGGGTATTTAAGCCTCCATGATCTCAGTGTTCTCGATGGTAGCTACAGCTCAGAGGATGAAATACTGTTTTTCTGTGTTTGTATGTAAAAGTCACACTTTTTAACATAACCAGGGGAGAGGAACAAAAGTTGAATGAACCTGATTTATTTAGTAACAATAAAACAAGAGTGCTCTAAAGTTGGTAAGACTATTGTGAGTCAGGTTCAACAACTAGTCTATATTGTCAGGTCAGTTTTATTCTTTCAACTTTACCTCAAGGGGCAAAATATTAATTAATCATTCTGATGTTGCTTAAATAAACCAGGGGGTTCTCCTAACCTAGCATGAGGGGTGTGCTCTGCTGCAGTACTGGATTTCTATGTAAGTGCAACAATTATGAAGATTCAAATTATATTGTTATTGTGCTTATAAGCATGCTGAGACTTACATATTATGAAAAGGCAAATGCAAAACCCAATGGCAATGACAGCCGTAGGGATTCCAAAGACAGCAGTCAGACGTGACGCTACATCAGGAACTGTAAAGAAACCAAAGAACCAGATCAGAAATCTTCACATCAAGTTTGCAGATTTAGTTTTACAAATGTTTTTAGAAAAGCCAAAAACCCTTCATGAGGCTGATGTTTCAGATTAAAAGAAGCAGATAAAATAAATTTAATTTGAACATTGAATCAGTTTGTTTTTTTATTGTGGTTATTCTTTGAATCAATCTTCCTGCAGAGAACTTTGCCATGTGAAATATCTGAAATGTTATGATAAACTTTAAGCTGTCAAACTTTATTTGTTTGTTATAATGTTTTTTAATCTTACCTGGAGGTGGCTCACAGACAGATTTAACCTCCTTCTTCTGTTCCCAGCTCACGTGGTTGCTATGGTTACAGATGATGAAACGTTCGTCCAAGTATAGATTGATAAAGGAAGGATAGATTGTGGCATCTGATCTCTCCTGACTGCAGGCTTGTTTGTCACAGCTAAAAGTGCTGCTGATGTCAGAGTCCACTGTACTGCAGGTCACAGTGAGGTTAGTTGCAGAGCTGCAGTTCACCGTCAGATTAACTGCAGACACTGGATCTGGAAGAAAAGAAAAAAAACAGGTGTGAAGGGTTTGGAGACAGAGTACTGCTGTGTATCAACATTTAAAATGTTAAACTTACCCTGAACTGTCACCTTGTATTCAGCTACAGTTTTGTCTTCTGCAGCAGAAATCTGTGCCTTGTACATTCCACTGTCATTCTGTTGTACATTCTTCAAGAGTAAAGAGTAGTTTCCAAAAACTGCAGCTCCTTCTTTAAAATATTTTGGGTTATTATTACCAGATACTCTTACAATATTTTTAGTGCCATTGTATTTCCATGTAAAATCACTGTCTTCATTTAGAGTAACAGGTTTCTTGACATCCAGAAGTAAATTCGTTCCTGTCCGCACAAACACAGGAATCACAGTGCTGCTACCTGCAAAAAGAACAGATATCAAAATCATCTGTATATTTAAAGCTGTTATAATCAACATATCTATATTACAAAATGTGTCATTTGACTACTTATGTACTACTTATATGTAACAGGTGTCACTCGTAATGACAAACCCACAGAAAGTGATCACCTGACTCAGCAGTTCACTTCAGTTCAACTGAATGCTAATGTTACTGCATATATGTTGGCTGTGTAAATAGGCAGCTGTTGGCTAAAACGCTCCCCATATCAACAACAAGTTAATACAGTAATATGTCAGCGCTGGATGAAGTATAAAGATAAAAAAAAGTAAATTTAAGGAAGAACTACTTCTGCTTTGAAGAAGCAATGTGGATCTTATTACATTATTTCTGTTACTTTATGGTGGTTATCAATGTCCTGACATGACAACCTATTATGCAGAATACTAATCACACTGCAGAACAACTTCTCTCCCAACTCCCAACTCAGTTTAATGTGTAGTACTGAATTTACTCTGCACATATTATTTTGTGATGAAAAAGTTGTGGTAAACCCCTTCTGAAGAAGATCATGATTGCACTCCACTGTTAAATCTATGAGAATATATATTGTCTGCAAGATGTGCAAGCAAGAAGCTTAAAATAAAGACTGTCAAAAATGTACTATGCAAAAGAAGGAAGTCAGCTTGCCGCAGTCTGGTTTCCCCAAGTGGTTAACAGAGTTCTGTGGAAAATGCTTCTCTTTTTTTTTGCTGTGCATTGCAACAGCTATTTTCTCACGAAGTGCAATCTGACATCTTTGTACGTGCTGTAAGAAAAACGCCCCTACCCACAAACTCACACATGCTATGTGCAAGACTTGTTTGACATTTTTCAATCACCATAAACTATAGTGGTCCACACAGTACTCATGATCATAAAAGTTTAGTTTTAATATATGTACCCAAGACTTCAGGGAAAGCAGTATTGATACTGAACAGATTAACCTGGTGAAACAAAGTAAACTTATTTGATTTAACGACTTAAACGACTTGTACTGTGCAAATAATGACACAAATTCTTGTTGATGTATGATTTTTCCATGTTGTCCATCTTGTGTGTTTAGCTGAATTTTCTCAATGGTTGGTCAGTGTCCCCGTGTCATCTGACCCTCTGCGCCACACATTAAGACCTCATTTACACTCAAATCCGGATGCATCACTTCATTGCCATAGCTTGCTGAAGGCCATGGCCCAGGGCTGTTAAGTCCACTGAGGTCACATCAGCTGTATTTTTTTTAGGGACTTTGGATTTTTGAGAAAGAGTTTACATCCTACTGTTAAAAACTAGCCCCTGGTTGATATTTTATAGTCTCATATAACCTGGTTGCAGATGTCTGAATTGCCGCCTACATGTCTGATTTGTTTAGCGATCAGTGAAATGAAGCAGTCCAATACAAAAACAGCTCATCTTAAGATCAAGAACAAGTTTCTAAAAGTTTGACAGATGTTAAAGAGGTCAGTGTTGTAGTCAAGACCAACTAAACCGAGACCAGATCATGACCAAGGCCGGAGTGTATCGAGACTGAGACAAGACCCGGACCTTGATTGAGTCACTTCATTTACCGTCACCATTTACGAACCGCTGTGTTTTACGGATGAATTCTTTGTGTTAAGACCAGTCGTAAGACCAAGATTGATCTTGAGCAGTACAACACTGATACGGGTTCAAATGTTTTTAAATCTGTGTGCATCCCTAAGGGGTGTGGTAATGGCTTAACTTAGCTGTATATCTCAAATATATCTCTAAAACTGTATAGTTTTAGATTTTATTAGCAGCACTATTTGAGAGTTGCATACATCTCTATTACATCATTTAGAATGATCTCTGGTGAAATATTGAGTTTTTGATTAAACTATTATTAAATAGTGCAACAGGACAAAAAGAAAATGGGATTATAAATAAAATAATGCTCTTACCTTTTGCTTCACATGAATCCAGCAGAAAAACAGCAAAGAGAAGTACAACGGGACCCATTCTGCACAATGTGCTACATGAAGGAGGAAGTGTTATGCTATTTATCAAGCGCACTCGTCTTCTCGGAAACTTCCCCGGGTTGAACCATTGTGAGTTTTGTGTTGTAAGAGTTTCTATGAAAGAAAAGTATTTTTTCTTTCCATTTTTTTTGTTTTTGAGCAGCACAGTTGAAACCAGCATATGTAG
>CAMPSB010000311.1:0-12925 GCA_946959425.1 Argyrosomus regius | reverse complement strand
TAACAATGTTTTTCTACGTTTTAGTTTTGTTACAACTGCATAACTGTTTTTGCAGCATTAATCATCACTACATTAAGCTTATACTGGACATCACATGTATGGGACACATGCAGAAATGTAGTGCAAAACTATCTCGCTACCTTTGTCTGTCCTTTACAAGAAAAAGGTCACCAGTACAATTGCTATTTTATTTATTAAATGTAATGATTTGTGTTATTTCAGACATTATTGTTTCAGGAAGGTGGTTAACCCTATGGGGATGATATCAGACCGTCCATCTCTCAGTGGAGTGGGCAGATTCAGACAGTTTTCGCCACAGGTGGCCAGGCTGAGGCCTGAACTCACTTTAGAGTGACACAGAAGAAGTATGGCTTTAGGTCTTTTCTACATGACATGGTACGCGACAAATTAATTCGTACAAATGTCTTTAAGAGCACTTGGGAGTCAGCATCTCTTTTAAGCAAGAGAGGTGTAAACATATTTCTTTAACAGTCTGAGTTCATTTAAATGTAGTGAAGTTGGTTTCTTTTGGCTCCAGCTGCTGTGAGACAGATGATGATGGGTATGTGATTGGGTTACAGAGTGAACTTTCATAATAAATGTCTGATTTCAAACCCAATATCAAAGTTTACAAAACTTAAATGACAATATTTTAAATCTGATTAAATAATTCCTATAGACACATACTATCATATAGATAAGACCATAAATGACAGTTAAAGGCTGTTCAGGATTTGGGTTTTCAGTGGCTTTAAATAGTACCAGAACAACAATCTAAAATACTCCATTACAAGTAAAAGTCTTAATATTCAAAAAGTAAAAGTACAGGAAGTAACCATCAGCAAAGTGTAAAAAAATGCATTCTGCAGAAAAATCTGACCGGTAGATGCTGTGATGGGCATATTTAAATTGTACACAAATTGAACATTTTGGATTTGGGCAAGCTAGCTGGGTGAGGGATAAATGCTATGGGCTCTTGTGCCAGGAGATGAGCTTAGTAACCAGTTTATAGAAAGATTCAGTCAGGCTGACTGAACTGACTCTTTTCTTCAGTCAGCCACTGCCTCAGTCTTCTGGGACCGCCTCTTCCTTGGTTGTCTTGGTAGCATGTGTTGTGAGAAAGAAAACATTTTATCAGCCACATATGCACCATCACTCCTGTTTGCTTTCTTAGTTCTTTTTTTCTTTTCTGTTCCCTGTAACACTTTATCATGTGTGCAGCCAACTACAAAACAAAACAGGTACAATCACAGTGTAACACCTAATGCACATTAAGAGGGCCTGCCTGGGTTTCCCTAACTGGTCATGAAAAGATTAGATGAGAGCAATGAGAGATGGTAGGCAGTAAAGCCAAAAGTCCTTGTTTCAAAATGTCGCATTGGACTCCCAGATCAGAGTCACCTGTATAAACCTCTCCATGTCTACTATTTCTATGAGGAACCCTTCTCATCCTAACGACAAACAAACAAAAGAGCCAACTACTGGTCTAATC
This sequence comes from Argyrosomus regius, assembly GCA_946959425.1. Lineage (NCBI taxonomy): Eukaryota > Metazoa > Chordata > Actinopteri > Sciaenidae > Argyrosomus > Argyrosomus regius. The sequence goes on along the minus strand of CAMPSB010000311.1, from coordinate 11,433 downwards.
TTATCACCAGTAACCAGCATAATGCTACATTCCTACTTAAACCATGCCTTGCTTGCCTCTTCAAATGCTGACTGTGAAAGGTTTGTATATATTTTTTAAACAAAAAGTTGATTCTACCCTCAGTCTGATGTTTATATTTGTGTATCTGTGTCCCTAACCATTCTGATGTCCTGGCAAGATTTTAGGTGTGCCCCTTGCATCACAGCACTCTAATTTACACACATCACAAAAGAAACTGAATAGCTTTGTCTTTGACATTTTATACAAAACAAGTTGCCCAATCAAAACAGTAAACAAGATAATTAGAAATACAAATAAAAAACAATTATTTTAAATAGCCTACACAGAGCATAAGGATGAACTAGAGGATCGAATGATGTTGCTGAAGTGGAGATAACTGTAGATGGCCCAAGATTGGCAGAGGTGGGATTCCAGATCTCTCAACAGCACATCTGAAGAGAGAAGAGGAGGTCTGAAAAACATGATAAAGAATAAAGTGAAATGAAATAATAAAAATGTGTGATATAAGGTGATGGGTGATTTCCCATATTCTGTACATGTATCATATATTTAATGCAAGTATTTCTGATATGCAGAGTCGATCTCAGTCTTATGGGATTTTTTAAAGAATGACCCTTCAGTAAGGAAGACTGGATTCGAAGCATCAAAGGTTTTAAGTTGAATTTATTATTCTTGTACAAGAAGGAGCGTTTAACGAGTACCATACGGGAGGTGTTACAGAGAAAAAGGAACCCCCGGAAGAGCCTTGACAGTTGGTTCTTACACTCTAATGGGCTGTCTTAACCCTGCAAATGGTTAACAGACAATTTGCATATAGAGCATCTAAACGTTTCATTAGTTCCCTTAATCAGTAGTCAGCATATCCTCAATCTATAGTGTCACCTCTCTGACCTGACCCTCGTTCTGTTCTGGACCTTCTCTTTATGTGCACATATACTGTGTGTTTCCTCCTAGATGAAAATTACTTTGTGAGGAAGATAAGACCATAGTATATCTGATATTGGTTTCAGTTTCTCCTACTCCTACAGTAACCTAAATGGTTGAGGAGGGTGGGCCATTTGTGAATCACGGAGTATTTGTTTGTGGATCTGTGGATCTTGTCAAGAATGTCTCAAGGAATGCGTGACTGAGGAAAGAGATGCGTGTGTGTGATTGGTGATCCACAAATGCTAAGGTCACACTTCAAACAATTCAGTTTTACAAATGGAAAATTGTGTATTTACAAATACACACGTATTTATAAAACCAAAATGAGAAGGCAAGTTAAAAATTTGTATTTGTGGATAGCAAAACACGTGTGCAAATCAAGGACTATTGTAAGTCACCCTCTGTGCGTTTAAGGCATTAATGAGACAAATTCTAAGCCCTACATCCCAGCTTACATATTGTGTAACCATGGCTGTTTTCTGTATAAAAGTGTTTCTTCATTTGCTCCTGGTCAACTCACTGCTCAGACACCCTCTGCACTATTAGTTCACCAGTGTCAGACATGCTCCTTAATAAACACACCACCACAGCAAACATCTCAACTGAACTCGATGATTTATTCACAGTTAGAAGCTAAATATATTCAAGAATCAAAAAAATAAAAGTACTACGGGTAGAGGCATTTTAAAGCTACTATTCTTTTTGTTTATATACACTGTAGTATACAACAGAGGGGGAAAAATAGCAAAATGTGCCATGTAGTTCTGCCACATTTTGTGCACTTAAACAGGTGATATCACTAATTAGCTCATGGGGAAACATCCTGGTGTGTTGCATCGTGTTGATCACGTCCGTGAGTTCAGAGAATGTTTTCAACTTTGTGACTCTGCCCAACTAATGCACGGAGAGTTTGCCAAAAAAATGTTTCACAGCCTAGCACATTCAAACAAATGCTACCAGTTACTTTACGTTACGCACTAAAAAGTCAAGAATCCTTAGGTGTTGATGCTAACCACCATTGGTGAAAGTAAACTTTGAAGTCATCTAACTTAGCTTCAAAAACGACAACCCAAACCGACATGTAACATTCGGTAATTTGCGTCATTAATGACTTCTATAACGACTACTACAACGGCACCTATATTGGCGAAGAACACAAGAAACCATGCATTTACTTTCTGTGGATAATAAATTAAAAAAAAATCAGAAACTCACCGCTACTCAGAGAATAAGATCACTCTCTTCTTTCATACATATGCTCTCGCTGGTCTCTCTCGAATTTAAAGGGCAGGTGAAATGACCCTCTAAAATGTCCTCCGTACCTCCCTCTAAAACCTCCTCACTTCCGTGCCTGACAGTGGAGGTCTGCTCTAGATGCTTCTCTCAAGAGAACTGATCTTTATACACTCTTACCTCTGTCAAGGCCACACCTGGATTAAAACCATCCCTACCTCAGGTGGTATTATTTACAGATATCTTTGATCAAGACACAAGCTTCACCAAAACATCATTACCATAACGCACCAAATTTTAATCTAAAACTCAATATTCCCCACCATTCATACAATAAGAAGGAAACAAAATTAAATATTCAACTTATTCTCTTTACCTTAGTACGTCCTGACGTAATTGATGACGTCTTCATATTCATATTAGTCGGCTCATTGCAGGGGGCTGCCCCCTGATATGATGGTGGTGGGGATGGACTGTGAATGGACAGGAGATGGCAGAAGGAAAGTGACGGATCAGGGAAACGAGTTAGGAATGGAGCCAAGGGGCGGGGGATCTGAAAACCGGAGTGAGGTGAAAGCCAGCTAAAACGCAAGAAAAGGGGAGGAGTTCAATATCAGAAGAAACAGATAATGAGCAAGCGAGACAGGACGAGGAAGAGCACAAAGTAATCGCTTGTGGTTGGAACAAGAAGGTGCGTCACTTATGCTGAATGTAACCCGGTTCTCCCGGCCATTAAGGGATAAACAGTCTAGTGGGGGTAAGGTAAAAGGGGGGGAAAGTTCTGCGCAGTGGAGCACTGCTGATTTTTTGCAGAGGCAGCGCACAACTTGGGAAAGCGACTAGGCTGAATAAGATCGAGGGGGAAAAAGTTCAAGTAACGATTGTCAAGGTGGGGGTCTCAATCGAGGAGTGATTTTTGTGGTATTCCACTGAGTGTGTCTACTGAACAGATAAAAGAAAATGTGAAGGGGTGCAAGAGCGAGGGAAGTCAGACGCTTGAAAACTACCTCCGTGAGGGCTAAAGAGATGTGACAGTCTGTCGGTGTTGATTAAACGAGACTAAAAACAGAGGTTTTGATCGTTGAACCCGAAGGCCTGGCCTCGAAAGCTTCGACTCCTGGGAGCCCTTTTCGGCCAATGTGCTTAATTCAGCTCCAGGAACCTGGGTGCGGCTTCCGACCGGTCCATGCTTTTTGACAAACACATAAAAACTATAACCCAGTCCTGCTTTTTCCATCTTAGAAATATATCCAAACTCAGGTCAGTTGTATCTTATTCTGAACTAGAAATGATCATTCATGCTCTTTGTCTCCTCACGCCAGTAAAGTTTCTTAGACCGCCTTCAGTTAATTCAGCAAAATGCAGCCGCACGACTTCTATCCAAATCTCACAAATTCTCTTTCATATCACTCCCGTTTTAGCTAACTTACACTGGCTTCCGGTTAAATTCAGAGTACAATACAAAATTCTCTACCCTCACATACAGAGCCCCCAATGGCCAGGCTCCTCCTTATTTAACTGATCTACTTTCAATACAATTCACCCTCCGAGGTTGCTGCATTCCGCCAGTAACTAATTACTTACTGTTCCACATAGTAGATTTAAAACAAGAGGTGATAGGGCGTTTCAATCTGCTGCACCCAAACTGTGGAACTCTCTTCCGGGTTACTTTAAGAGCTGCCTCTACTGACACTTTCGAAAAACAATTCAGCAACATATTTGTCTGTGCAGGCTGGCATTTGATTGAGCCTGGGGTTTGTTTTTGTGTATATTTGGTCCTCGTAAATGTTTCACGCTTTTCTTGTTTTTACTTTGCACTGCTGGTATAATGCTTGTTGTTTTGAATGTTTTGTTCTGTTTATTTTTATTTATATATGTATATATATATATATTACTATTATTATTATTATTTTTCTCTTTTTTCCTTGTAAAGCACTTTGTGAGTCTTCTTTGTGAGAAGTGCTATATAAAGTAAAGTTTTACTTACTTACTTACTTACTTGACTTGATGAGGACCGACTCCCTGCTGGAAGTGTTCATTGGATATATGAGCTAAGATGTGAGACTCTATGTTCCTCCGCCCTAGGTGCTTTAAATGCCAGAAATATGGGCATGTAGCAGCAGTATGCAAGGGTAAACAAAGGTGTGGGAGATGTGCAGGGGGAGTACTAATACGGAAGTGTGTAGCCGCCAGGATGAACTCAAGTGCTGCAACTGCGGAGGGGAGCATTCTTCTGCATATAGAGGGTGTGAGCTTGAAGAGAGCAGAAGAGGTGCAGCGAGTGAAAACATCCCAAGGGGTCACATACGCGGAAGCAGTCAGAAAGGTGGGGAAGCAGCCAATTGGCAGTAGTGTTAAAATGGCAGACGGGCCTGAAATGAGAACATGTGAGGGATGCAGTGTAAGAGCAAAGAAGACACGCGTTGATTGTGGAGAAAAGGCAGTTCATACTGTTCATGGTTGATGTAATTAATTGTACTGCGCAAACAGACAAGAAAACAGAAAAATCAAAATAATAGTGAAAGCAGCAGAGAAATATCTGGGAATTAAGCCATTAGGTGGGAGGAAGGAGGACATGTTGAAGGCAAGTTTACACAGCTCGCAGGTATCACACAATCATCTATACATGGGGTCGTGGGATCATCATGGTCTTGTGAGTATATTGCAGTGGAAATGTGCTAGAAGTCTTGTAGCCACGGGGCAGGAATTTAAGAAGCTTGTTTCAGGTATACAGTGGATGTAAACCCCAGTATCATTTGTATTCAAGAAACATGGCTGAGAGCACAATGGGATTTCATAATACACGGATACACGGCTATAAGAAATGACAGAAAGATGGGGAAAGGTGGGGGTGGCTACTTTGTCAGAAATGAAATAAGGTTCAGTACTGTCCAATTAGGGAGTGAATGTGAGTCCATAATAATTAAGATCTGGACAGGCAACAGGGAGCTATCAATAATTAATTACTATAATCCATGTAACAAATTGAGTGTAGATATACTGAATATGGTGTTGGGGGGGGGGAAGTGCAGGAAAGTAGTGTGGTGTGGAGATTTTTTTAATGCACAATAGTACTCTATGGGGGGAGTGAGAGAACTGATACAAATGGCTCAATAGTAGAAGAATTTATAGAAGATAAAGGATTAGTATGTATGAATGATGGGAGGGGAACGAGGTATGACTGTGTGCAAAATAAAGAAAGTATGATTGATTTAACATTGATGTCAAATGAAATGGCTGGTGTCACTGCTTGGGAGGTGTTAAGTGAAATGTTAATGGGTAGTGATCATTATCCAATCAATAGTAAGATTGGAATAGAGCTACAACGGAAGGAAGATATGAGAGACGCCAAGATGGAAAACTCCATAAAGCTAATTGGGAGCTTTTTTCGGCAATGAGTGTGAAACAGATTTGAAAAATTACAGGAAGAGTGAATGGACACATGTGGAGGAGTTGAATAAGGAAGTAGTCACAGCTGTAATACAATCAGCAAATGAGACAATACCAAAAACATCAGGGTTCAGAAGTAAAAGAATGTGCTGTAGGGATGAAAATTGCAGACAGGCAATTAGAGAACGGAATAGGGTATTTAGGCTATTAAAGAAACATCATTCAATGGAGACGTTAGTGCAGTATAAAAGGCCGGAAGCAGTGGTTAGGAAACTGTCAGAGCAGCTAAGCGTGCATGTTGGAGGCAATATTGGGTGGGCTGAAGATAGGTCGGGGAGTGCACAGCTGTCGGATGTTTGGGGAATGACTGTGGAAATGAGTGGGATAAAAAGGAATATAACAATTCCAGTAATGACAAGTAACAGTGAGAACAGCGGTTAAAGACTTAAAAAAAGGCGATGCTATTGGCGGAAACACTAATCAAAGTTCACACAGTTCAGAAAACTTATCAGCAGAGGCTAGGCAACATAGGAATAGTGTATGCTAGCACAAAACACCTTGGGTTAACAGGAAAAACCCACAACAGAAGACTTTGCGACACTTTTGCGGTAAGCCGTACCCTGTCACTTCCGGGTTATCGGTGTGCTACTGCCACGGTGCTCTCTGCTCTGCTCACCTAAACAGATTTACGCATATTTCTCTCATAATCAAAGGGGATTATCCACATATCTCTACACTATCCTTAGACTTGTTCTCTTCTGAGTACCAAACAGTGCCCTGAACTTTAGTAACACTTTAAACTCAAAAGTTTCACCAGTTTCTGTTAGTCACACTAACTGAAGCTTAGCTGGAGCAATGGCTTCTCTCTCCTCTCCTGCTTTCTCCTGCCCTGTGTGCCTCATGTTTAGTTACTCCGTCCTCCTTTAGCGGAGCACGGTATTTGTAATAAATGTAGTTTATTTGTAGCTTGGAGGCGAAGCTCAGGGTGGGAGGCACGGTACCACCACCGAACGGTCAGTAGCTAGGAGTCCCCTGTAGCCGGTGCGGTACCACCGAAGGCAGCTTCAGCTAGCCGTCTCCCGGTAGTTCCTGAGCAGCCGGGGAGGCTGCGGACTGTCCGAAAGACGCATAGCCCCAAACTGAAGCCCACGGTACACCACCAACCGCCCCACGCTTTCTAACAGATATTCCCCACCTGCGAACACACCCGCTGAGAGGCCAACTCTGGTCATTGGCAGCTCCATTTACTAAACGTGAAGTTAGCGACACCGGGGCCATAGTTAAATGCATCCCCAAAGCTAGAGCGAAGGCAGACATCGAATCTAATTTAAAACTGTTGGCTAAGGATAAACGTAAATACAGCAAGATTGTTATTCACGCTGGCGGTACTGACACCTGAGCGCCACCGGAGGTCAAGAAATTAATGTGTCACTGGTGTGTGCATACGCCAAAACGAGCAATGGACTCCGTAGTTTTTCTCTGGACCCCTACCCTAATGTGACCACTGATGACATGTATAGCCGTACGTCGTCATTCCACCGCTGGCTGTCGAGGTGAAACCAAGCAAACGGGATGTGGGCTTCATAGACAATTGGACACCTTTTCTGTGGAAAACCTGGTCTGATTCGGAGAGACAGCATCCATCCCACTTTTGGATGGAGCAGCTCTCATATCTAGAAACATGTAATAAGTTTATTAGTCGACTCAAAACTGTGGGACAACTCCAGAAAGTTGAGTAACTCAGGAAGCAGAGCTGCAGTCTCACACACTTCTCTGCGCTCCATTAGGCACACCACCCTAATCCTTTACAGTATAGAGACTGTGTCTGGTCCCTCCCACTCCACTCACATTTATTTGAAATATAAAAACAAACAGAGGAGGAGCTCATCATAAAAACTCAATAAAAATTAAAACAAACACTCCTTGAGCAGTCCAAAATAAGAAAATTAAATGTGGACTCTTTTTGAATATCAGGTCTTTGGTATCTCTAAAGCTGTTTTAGTCAATTAAATTAATATCGATTATGGTATCTGATTTATTTTGTCTTACTGAAACCTGGCTGCAGGAGGATGAATAATGTTAGTTTAAATGAATCCACTCTCCCCAGTCATTGTAATACTCTTGGTTCCCCCAAGTGCAGGCCGAGGTGTCGTGGGTTGGAGCCATATTTGACTCAAGTCTATTAATAAGTCCTAAACCTAAACTAAATTATAACTTTCGTTTGAAAGTCTTGTTCTTAGCCATTGCTCACCCAACCTGAAAAACACTTATAGCCAATTCTATTTGTTACAGTATATCGTGTTCAAGGTCCTTACTCTGAATTTCTATCTGATTTTGCAGAATTTGAATCAGTCTTGGATCCTTAAAACAGATAAAGAAGATTAATGTAGGTGATTTTAATATTGAATGTAGACAACCACAATGATAGTCTTAGTACTGCGTTTATCTCTTGTTAGACTATCAATACTCTTGTCAGAGTGTAAATAAACCGACTCATTGTCTGAACCACACTCTTGATCTTGTTCTCTCATATGGCATTGAAATTGATCGATCTAATAGTCTTTCCACTGGTGAATCCCTCTTCTGTCAGACCATTTTTTAATAACCTTTGAGACTATATTACTGGACTATAAGCCTTTTGCAGAAACTCCTACAGCAGATGTTTATCTGATAGTGCTAAAGTTGCATTTAAGGAAGTGATTCCACAGTAATGAATCAAACTGACTTGTCTCAATGTAGCAGAGGACTTGACTCGGCCCTTTAGCCCCTCACAAATAGATCATCTTGTTGATAAAACACAGGCTCATTACAGACAACTCCTAGACTCTGTGCCTCCTTGAAAAAAGATAATTAAACAAGAAAGTTTAAAGCACATGGTATAGCCAACAGACTCGCAACTTAAAGCAAAAGGCACATCATTCAGAACACAATGGCATTGCCTAAATATTGAAGAATCTGGTTTTGACTAAGCAAGATAATCTTAAAACATACAGGAAGAGGCTCTCATTAGTACCCGACGACCTCCTACTCTTTATTAATCAAGGAAAAATAAGAACGACTTCAAGTTTCTCTTCACTTTATTATGGCTAACAGAAGCCATGACTCCTTCGGGCCATCCATTCCTTTAGGTCCAGCCATTGACAATGACTTCATGAGCTTCCCTTTAATGATAAAATTATAACTATTTGAGACAAAATTCTCCTCAGCCTCCAACAGGCGCTGATCAGCATTCCCAAATTACATAGGTTTTGAAACAGCTATGCGACCTGATATACTATTTAGACTGTTTTTCTCCCATCGACCTTCATCAAATAACTTCAATAATTTCTTCATCTAAATCGTCAACAATATCTCTACAGATCCCATCCCAGGAAGGCTGGTCAAGGATGTTTTACCTCAAGTTAGCCCTTCTTCATTGGATATGATTAATCTGTCTTTATTATCAGGAATATGTACCACTGATCCTTTAAAGTAGCTGTGTAATTAAACCTCTTCTTAAAAAGCCCACTCAAGATCCAGAGGTTTTAGCCAGTGATACAGACCAATATCAAACCTTCCCTTTCTCTCTAAGATACTTGAAAGCTGTAGCCAATCAGCTGTCGCGACTTTCTCCATAAGAACAGTTTATAAGAGGATTTTCAGTCAGGGTTTAAGAGTGCATCATAACATAGAGACCGCACTAGTCAAAGTTACAAACGACCTCCTAATGGCATCGGACAAAGGACTCATCACTGTACTTGTCCTGTTGGATCTTAATGCCGCATGTTGACACCATTGACCATCAGATTCACTTACAGAGACTGGAACATCAAATTGGCATCAAAGGAACCATCATAAGCTAGTTCAAGTCTTATTTTTAGATGGTTCTCGATTTGTTCTTGTCAATGATAGATCCTCCATGCATACCAAAGTTTGTCGTGGGTCCCCAAAGTTCTGTATTCTTTCGGACCACTTCTATTCAGTTTATATATGCTTCCTCTGGGGAACATTATTAGGAATCACTCAGTTAATTTTCATTATTATGCCGATGACACCCAATTATATTTATCGATCAAACCTGATGGAAACCAATCAATTAACTAAACTCCAAGCATGCCTTAAAGATATAAAAAGGTTGGATGACCTTCAATTTTCTGATGTTAAATTCAGACAAAACTGAAGTTCTTGTAATTGGACCCAAAAACATCAGAGACTCTCTCCTAGAGACTTAGTTACCTTAGATGGGATCACCCTGGCCTCCAGCTCCACCGTAAAGAATCTTGGAGTTGTTTTTGATCAGGATTTGTCCTTTAATGTCCACATAAAACAAATTTCAAGGACTGCATTCTTCCATTTACGCTAACATTGCCAAAATCAGACGCATTGTATCTCAAGCAGATGCAGAAAAACTAGTCCACGCATTTGTTACTTCTAGGCTGGACTATTGTAACTCATTGTTATCAGGCTGCTCAATAAGTCTCTTAGGACTTTGCAGCTAATTCAGAATGCTGCTGCACGTGTTCTGACAGGAACCAAGATCAGAGATCACATCTCTCCCATTTTGGCTTCCTTGCATTGGCTACCTGTTAAATCTAGAATAGAATTTAAAATTCTTCTCCTTACATACAAAGCTCTTCATGGTCAGGCACCATCATATCTAAAAGAGCTCATAGTACCTTACTACCCCTCCTAGAACACTGCGCTCTCAGAATGCTGGGTTCCTTGTGCAGTTCCTATAGTTTCCAAAAGTAGATTGGGAGCCAGAGCTTTCAGCTATCAAGCTCCTCTTCTGTGGAACAAAAAACGGTCAACACTTTTAAGAGTAAACTTAAGACTTTCCTTTTTGATAGAGGCTTACGTAGTTAGGGCTGGCTCAAGGTCATCCCTTAGTTATGCTGCTATAGGACTATGCTGCCGGGGGGGCTCCTTTTCAGGGTTATGCCTAAGCAGGCATGGTAATAGTTGAAAGATGCAGTCACATCTCCCTTTACTGAAAACCCCTCTCTCTCTCTCTCTCTCTCTCTCTCTCTCTCTCTCCTCTCTCTCTCACCATCACCACCACCATCTGTAAACATACATGTCTGTCATACATGTACATTAATCCATCTTACTAACTAAACTTCTTCCCAGGGTTTCTGTGCTCTTTCAGTCCAGCAGGTTCTCGTGGATCTTTGACTGCTGCTGTAGTCCTGCATGACGTCCACTACATATATTATTACTGTCATTAATGTTACCAGATCTCCATTACAGTTTATAGTAACTTAGTTAATGATTTGCTGCTGCTGTGCATCTGTGTCTCTCTCTATCTCTATCACAGGTTCCACTGCTACTGTAATCATTTTATCATTCATTGTTGTAATCCATTGTCATTTTTTTTTTCATTGTAATTACACAAAATGTTTCTGTTGACTTGTTGACTGTACACGTGACATCTATTGCACGTCTGTCCGTCCGGGGAGAGGGATCCTCCCTCTGTGGCTCTTCCTGAGGTTTCTTCCACTTTTTCCCTGTTAAAAGGGTTTTTGCGGGCAAGTTTTTCTCACTCGAACCGAGGGTTTGGCGACAGAGGGTGTCACACCCTGTACAGATTGTAAAGCCCTCCGAGGCAAAATGTGTTTTGCGATTCTTTGGGCTATACAAATAAAATTTGATTTGATTTGATTTGATTTGGATCTATGGGCTGTCTAACTTCCCCTGCAAATGGTTAATAGACAATTCTGCATATATAGCATCTAAACGTTTTTCTTATTTCCTTTTAATCAGTAGTCAGCATATCCTCAATCCTAAGTGTCACCCTCTCTGACTCCGCCTCTGACCCTCGTTCTGTTCTGGACCTTCCTCCGCCGACACATTAACCTGAACCTTACCTCACCCTGCTAGCCT